>JAXGGA010017680.1:0-23720 GCA_038373865.1 Uloborus plumipes | reverse complement strand
TTTTTATATGAAAATTAAAATGATTGGTTTTTGTTTCAGAAGAAAATGACGAGCTCCATGTGTCCCGCCGATTAAAAAACAGCAATTTCACGAATATGCATAAACGGTTGCATATGAATAATTTCTCTGACCCCCCCCCCCCCCCCAATGTCAGACATGTAATAAAATCCTGAGTTCGCTGGACATTTTTTATCCTAAAAAAATTCTCCAAAAAATCTATTTTTGAGGCATCGAAAACAGGATTCCTCCTTAACATTTTGAAATTTAAGACTACGTCAATATCGAAACAACATAGCTAAATACTGTAGACGCTGGCTACTTTCGATTTTGGGCCCTCTTTCAATCCGAGCTTAAAAATATGCAAAGCTCTCTGCCAACCTTCAGATAGCAGTATTGAAATGAATTGCAACAGTATTAGCTAGAAGATAGCCCCAAACAATGTACTGAAGTTAATTTAAAAATTAATAGCAGTGAGCGTTATACCCTTTGTATTTTTTAAAATTTTGGCCGAAGGACTCTAGGGCCGAAGTATCCAGCATTTATGACATTGTGAGAGTCAATTTGAACTTAATATATTTCTTTGGAATGAACATGGAGTAGTTGAGCTCTCTTGTATAAAATATTATTCCGTCTTAAACTTATATAGTGTTAAAGTAAAATGCGGGTACGCTAACAAGTTAAACTAAATGCTTAAATTGCAATTAGATTCTCGTTCTACGTGGATTCGGAAGGAAATCCCCATATTTTCGAAGTAAATAAAGTTCCGAACGATGCCGAAGAAAACTTTTATTGGAGACTTTGTCGACAGAAGCGAATGCCCGGTAAAAGCAATGGTTCTATGCTTCAAACTGTACGCAACGGTGAGTATAAACTTGTAAATCTTAATGGAGGAATGTTAAGAACCAGTTCTTACGGAGATTCTTGGTGATTTTGATTTCAAAACTTTCATGTTTTAAATGTAACTTTGTGCAATTAAAAAGAATAAGAAATTTAATTTATTAAAACTACCAACAGCCAGGTTAATAGTTGTTCATAAGTAACGTTCGCACAAAGTACTCTACAAATATAAATTAACAGATTCGGAACAGGATTTTTTGGTGTTAAAATAAGCAAAAAACATGTTTCTAATTTTTTGTGGCGAATTTTTCCATATTTACTTGTTTAGACACACATCATGGACATCCTATCAAATGTGTTACATTCACAAAATATAATTTAAAATTGTAAACTTTAACAATTCAATTACTTAGTTCTTTTCAAGAAATATAAAGAGTTACTCATTTAAAAGCTTTCAAAAGGCGAAATTGAATTTGAATATGCAGTAATTTGAAGGTATTTTTCAAATAAATTTCAAATTTTCTTATTCTGTAACAAGACGTAGTATAAAGTTACTCATCATACCAATACATGGCTTTTTATTTTGACTTGTGTGTTTTGTGGTTGGTTTAAATTTACTGCAGTTTGCATAAAAACTCTGAAGTGGATGTAAAGTTAAAATTTCACAAGAAGCTAACATGCAGTTATGGTGTATAAATTGCTGTTTTTTTTGACAATCGCAGTAAAAACCACTTAAGCTGTAGTAAATGCAAATCATTGCAATATTAAGTAGGCTGGCAAATTCCTAGTCTACTAGGATGCAACAATCATTGATCTCTTGGTACACTAAAAGTAGTTCTTGCGCCTACCCTAAGTCGTGTGCATAGGCTTTACGGACGCTTGTCCGTCTAATACGTTCATCTCGGTTGCCCATGGAACCGGTTTTTACGCTTATACCTAATTTCCAGTTATTTCCGTAAGAGTTGTCTATTTTGCTTTTTAGATCTGATTCAAATTCTTTCGAATAAGAGTTGTCTGGTGAACATTGGTTATGGTCACTAGTCCGATGTTTAACAGAATTGTGTCCATTGCGAACTATCCTTAGACGAAATATCCAAGAAAAAATAAGTTTTGTTCTGAGATTAATGAGCTTTGAATATCTTTACTTTTTCTAAAATGTTCAGTTTAAAATTTTGGAATTGTTTCCATGTACTATGGGGAAGATCAAATATCTTTAAAATTCGAATGCATAATGAACTAAAATCTCCCCTTAAAGCCTTGCTCTATAAAAATTTTCAATTATAGTTGAAGATAGTAACAATTTATACTAATGTCGTCTTTCAATCTTAATATTAAAAGATTATACACTTCTGTTTCAGTACCTACTTTAGAAAAAGTGGACCCGGAGCATCATATAGTGCTCTGGTACAGAGATGCAAATTGTGAAGTTCTCAACGGCCATAATGGCTATTAAAAAAGCTGCCATCATGTTAAATTTTTTTGTTAAGTATTGACTGACAAATTGTTAATATTAATAAATATTGTTACTGTTCAGATTGTTTCTTTAACTTCTCCTGCACGACATGAGATTATTACACATCATATTAAATTAATCAGTACATTAAATTAAAATACTGAAAACGTAATGAAATATGAATATTTATTGGTGCTTTTTTTTCACTACGCTTGGGTGAATGGAAGCGAATTTATGACTTTCATAAATTCGCAGCCAGGTATATGTGACAATTTAAGAAAAACCCTCATACATAATCGAAATATCTCTAAATTTAAAATTATTAAAACAATGTAAAACCAAGCCAAATTCTGAAATCCTTCATAACAATTGAAATTGAAACAATCCAAAGAGATTAATGCATATTCCATTCTCGGTAATAATACCGTGATCATAGAATAGCTCTTTTGCATTTTAACGACAAAAACTGAAGAGTAATGCAGATTTTTGTCAATTTTATTGATCATTCCGACACAATGTAAGTTTTTTTAAAAATCACTTATACTTTTTATTTTTAGTACCAAATTATTTTCAATATAAGTTTCATCGATGAAACTTATATTACCCTACCTTACTTGTTATCATAAGCTTCTGAATACAGTAGAACGGATTTGAATGGAATAATTCTTTCAGTGCTTTCATGAACTACAATAAGTGCTTATCAAGCTACTGTTGCAAAGAGTTACGTTTGCCGTTTTATGGTAAAACCTGTGTTTATTCCTGTCAAATATCAATATATACAAAACGGATTGAAATGGGGGGAAAAAAATTCTGAAAGCTGTTAAGTGAATTAAATGATTTTTACCCACTACTTCTATGCGAAAGTAATGTCAATTCTTCGAAATTCAAATAAAGTAATACATAGGAGATGAGTAAGAATAGTTTTATTTGGATTTCTTTTTCGAAGCACAACAGCATTGTAGAATTAAAATAAATACAGGAATAAAATAAATCGTTAGCTGTCAACCAAATCGCAATGTGGTAGCCGATATTTCCTTCGCAGTTTCTTTTGAAGAAAAACCATTTATAAAATAGAAGTATTATCCTATTCTTAGGACTAGATACTAATATTGCACCAAGCTCTGATTTGAATGAAAGAAACAGATCCTTAAATGCATCTAAAGTCCACTTGTGGAAAAGCTAGACTGGTAGTAAGCAAGTTGCCAGAAGGTTTTCCGCTATGCTACTTTTGGGAATTTCCTCTGGAAGGGAAAAAAAAGTTAACCAATAGGATTCGCATTTGCTCTGATTGGCACCAATTTATTCTTATCCAAGCCAAACACGGGATTGACGAAGCCAAATGGCGCAATTTTTTGTTTACATCTAGTCTAGCTATTCTACGAATGAACTGCATGTTAATATTTTTGTGACTTAAAAATGACTTTTAACTCAAAGAATTTAAATTCTCCGTATCAAAATATGTTCAAGCTGTTCAACATAAGCTTAATATTTAAATTAAGAAAAAGTTGCAGCATTCAAAATATCGTTATACATATCCTAAACATTGTATTGATGTTTTTTGCGATTTGTTTCCACACGAGCTATCTCAAAATTGGCCACTCTTCTATCGCCATCCCTGCAATCTTCTTAATAGTCTTGTCGACATTTCATCGTTATAAGCTTTGTTTAAGCATAAATATCTTTTTTTCAATTGCAGCATATTTAACAAAGTTCAAACTGCACAAGTTATCTGGACTCTTAAATATGTGGATATATGTGTTTATTTCTTTATGTGTCCTTGCTGAAGGAACTTATGTTTATTATTACTCAAACAAGGCTTTTTTATCTCGTTTTATATTAGGAGAAGAACATGTCCCAAGTATTTATGAGAAAATATTTACTTCACTTTACCTTACTGTTGATTTTGGATGCCGGAATCTTCCTTTTCACGCCTTTGCTCTGTTCTATACTGCTGTCTGTATTTACGTAAGAAATTTCACTGTGTCGTTTCTCCATGAGGCAAGTACAAATGTTGCATCGTATCAGGAGCACTTACACTTTTATAACTCTATTTCCAAACTAGTAATATTTCTTGATGCAAAACTTTCATTACTGGCCTTTACAGCAATAACTTATCACGCTTCTGCGTTTTACTTTGTAATAACTTCTGTGAACAGGGTATCTTATTTAGAAAATTTATACAAAACACCATATCTTGCCGTTGGTGCGTTCGCAGCTTCTATAGTAAATCTTACAGCGATTTTATCCATGACAATTAGTGCATCGTTATTGAATGAAACTTTGTGTAGAATTAGAATGCGAGTTTTTCAATCAATGGAATGTTGTAATGTAATCCATCAGATAAATATAGCAGCCATAAAGGAAAAACATTTTTTTACTATATGGAAAATTGTACCAATGAAGCGTAGTGTTATTCTGGTAATATTTGGATCAATCTTGACTTATTGTATATTGCTAGATAGCATGCTAAGTGAAAAATGATGACGACAGAAAAAAGAGACATTCCAGCAGTTTGAGATCAAATTGGATGTTGAAATCTTCCTTTCAATGTTTTGCTGTATTCCGTATTTCTGTCTGTATTTACGTGAGAAATTTGTGTCGTTTCTTAATGGGGCAAGTACAAATGTTGCATCGTGTCAGGAGTACTTACGCTTTTGCAACTCTATTTCCAAACTCGTAACGTTTCTTGACGGAAAACTGTCATTTCTCGCCTTTACGTCAATAAGTTATCTTGTTTCTTTGTTTTACTTTGCAATTAGTGCCTTGAACAGCAAATCTTCATTAGAAAGTTTATACCAAAACCCATATCTTGCTATTGGTGCTTGTTCTCACACACATCTTCTGTAGTGAATTGTGTAGCAGTTTTCTTTGTGACAATTAGTGAATAGTTATTAAATGAAATTTTGTACATAAGTAGAATTTGAGTTTTACAATCAGCGGAATGTTGTAACATAATCCATCAGATAAATATTGCAGCCATAAAAGAAAACAGTGTTTAAACAATATTAGAAACTAGTTGAACCGCTGGAAGCATTCGAAAATTTTTGACTAATCCAAAAATTTGATCTTTTTAACGGCATTTTTTCGTAAAACAGGCACAAAAGTAATTTTATTTTTCGTCGAAAGAAAATTAAATGATGCCTTACATTCGTAGTTTTATGAAGCGTTAAAAAAGCAACATTAATAAAACAGTACCTTAAAGATGTTATATTTATGTTAAATTGTTATCCTGCTAAAAAAAACATTTTATTTTATGATTTTAATGCGACAGTATAAATGTGGTTTAAAATCCACAGTTTAGTTTAGGTCACAGGTTCTTGGTTTAAAATTAATCGGTGAAACAAAAATCAATCAAAAGTAAGAAAACCCATAGCAGGATCGAATCTTCGATCTTCACGCTTTTAACGCAACGCTCTATCAAACCGCGTTACAGCATAGTAGTTTTTGGTTGTTATTCATTAAAGTAATGTGTAACAAAAAACAGAAAAAAAAAATGTTCTTTTTTTTGACTCGAAAAATGTTTTTTAGACGTGAAACCGTCTTTGAAAAAGCATATCGTCGTTGGATGGAGTAGCATAATTTTTGGCGTGAATTTGAAACTAAAGGGAACCAAATTGGTGACATCATGACATCAAATTAACATCATGAACCCTTCAGTGTATCCCGGCTCATGTTGACATCGAAGGGAATGAGGTGGTGGATTCCCTTACCAAGGAAGCCAGAGCACTCGAGCTTACTGCTTCATCTAATGCAGTCTTTGATGCCAACGCTGCGGCAAAGCGAAAGCTCTTAACAAGCACAAAGAAGAAGTTCTAGGTACTAGAATTGAAGGGCTTGGAAGATGAAGGGACTATGTAACATTTTTTCTTTCTTTTGTATCTAATATATAGAAGAAAGTATTGCATTCGTGAAAATTTTCGAATGTCGAATTTTGATGGATTTGCACGTTTTGAGGTGCGCTGAGACCATTTCGATCATTTTTGGAAAATGTGTGTGTGTGTGTATGTGAGAGAGAGTCTGTATGTGTGTGACCAGTTTTTGTGGCCGCGCTAGAGCAAAAACTACTGCATAAAATCGAACAAAAATTTGTGCACATATGCACCACCATGTGAACTGGTGCACCTGACTTTTTTTAACGAATTCCTCCAAGGGGGGGGGGGAAGCAATCGCATGTTTTCTGCGCGTGGGTGATTGCTATATCTCAGGAAGTAACCGGCGGAATCAAGCGAAAATTGGTTCACAGGTAGACCCTATTGAGTACAGGTGCTGATTTAATTTGTGTGTCAATATCTCAAAGGAGGGTGGAGCAATCAAGCGTTCTTCTTATTTAATGTACCGTAAAGTCGGGTTACTTGGACCCACAAAGAGGTTACTTGAGCCCACAGTAAAATGATAAAATCTGGGTTTGGTACTAGCATTAGAGACTGCAGAGTGCTTCTACCTAGAGGAGAAACGAGGAACTACGTGCAAGTCTTCAACTAATAAGTACCAAACCTAGATTTTTATCATTTTACTGTAATGGGCTCAAGTAACCCCCTAGGGTCCAAGTAACCCGACTTTACGGTAACTGCTTTTTCTCGAGAAGTAATGAACGAAATCGAACAAAAATTGGTACTCAAGTAGACATTAAAAAGTACAAGAGCTGTAAAGAAAATTACAACGTTAATTAGGCACAAATGAGCGGGGATACTGCAGACACGTGTTTCGGCGTTACAAGGTACGCCTTTTTTAATGCAAAAAAAAATTTTTTGAGCTTATGGATGCACAGACATCATACAAAAGTCTTTTGTCGGATGTCTGTGTACCCATAAGCTCAAAAATTTTTTTGCATTGAAAAAGGCGTTTCTTGTAACGCCGAAACACGTGTCTGCAGTATCCCTGCTCATTTGTGCCCCCTTAACGTTGTAATTTTCTCTACATCAATAGCACAAAGGTATTTGTAAACTTTACAAGAGCTGATTCAATTTTTGTGTCAATTGCTTAAAGGGGGGTCGTGCAATCAAAAGTGCTTACTTTGTCATTGCACCTGCTATATCTCGAGAAATATTGCTGCGATTTGAATGAAATTTGGAATAACACTTACCCAATGTGAAAGCAAGCATCGATTAAATTTTGGCGCCAATCGCCCCAGGGGGAGGGTGGGGTGATTTTTGCGCTTAGTCAACAATGCGAAAAATTAATTCATTAAAAATCGCTTTCACGCATTTAATTATCAAAACATCTGAAAACTTTTTAACTGTTGCCAATTTCTTTTTGCTGACAAATAAAATGTTTGCAATTAATCTAAACAAGGCTTTTGCAATGATTTCATTTTGTGTGTACCTTAAGTAATGCATATTTAATGTCGGATCGGGACAAAATTTGGCAGGGGGAGGTATTTGGAAACCCGGGGGGTAACCCCCTGGGGAACCACAATACGATAATAAGGAAATGGCATCCGTCTCCAACTATTTCGGAAACTATTTTATTTAGTGACCGGAATTCATAAGATAGATATAGAAGAAAGTTTCGTGACGGCCACGACAGCTGGTTTGAAAATACTCTGGACAATGGCAAGCAATGGATACAGCTAAGAAAATGAAACTTGGTGCATCAAAAAAGTAGATGTCATTAGACCAACTTCATGTGTTCCCTTAATGACAAAACCGGAAAACCAAAAAGCTGTAACAATTGCAACGATAAAGCTTTGAACTTTATAGATCTGTGGTAAAATTAAAGGAGTTCCACATTTTTTGATTCATTAAATAAAGATTAATATATGTTCGTTCACTTATTTTCTTATTTATTCAATTTTTTGTTTATTCACTCATTTTTTGCAGATAATATATTTATTTCAACGTTTATTGCTTAATTATCAAGACACACGGCAGTGTGTCAGCCAAGTTCGCGCTGCATATCTGCTAGTGTATCTTTACACGAACCATTTCGGGCTACTTTCGACCCCTCCGTTTCTCAAGAACTACTTCATCTACATGCTTTAAATTTTGTAAGTCTATTAGAGTGACATAGAACACCCATAGTCTTAAATTTTATGAATATATCTCTTTTAGTTTTAAAGTTATTAATATTTGAAAAGTGAAAATATGGCGATTTTCTTATTTAGATTATACACTCACTCATCAAAATGTTTACCTACTTCCAAGTGTCTCAGAATCTTAAAATTTGGCATCAAGGTATATTTCCATACACTAACTATGGAAAAAATCTAAAAAGTCCAAAAACTACATTAAACAAGAAGTTCTGTTAAGAACTAAACGAGCCTACTTTCCCGTACATCGACATCGGCATTCTCGCATCTGATCATTATTCTCTTGATTATCTGAGACTGAAAATTATGCCAAACATACCTTTTTAGCACTTAGAGCTGATTTCAAAAAGCAAAATATACCCCTCTCATCAGATGAAATAGACAAGTAAAAAGTAATTAACGAATTAATAAAGTTTTGTCGCACCTTGTAAAGAGTGTAACTGTTACAGTTCCTCCGTAGAAAAAATCTTCCATCGTTTTCAAAAAAAAAAAAAAAAAAAAAGAAAAAAAAAAATAATAATAATAAAATAAATAAGTAAAAGTACAAAGAGCATCAAAACACATTTTATCAAAGACAGAAAAAAAAAGCTCGTCCGTTAATAAAATGTCTCGAATTTCACTTTTAATCCGTTGCCAGTTGTTAAATATAAATAAAGAATAAAATGTTCGCGTGAATGAAAAATTTTTGTTACAAAAAAAAAATCGTCTGCCAAAAAAATATATAATAACAATAATAATAATAACAAAAATAATAACAAAACAAATGAATAAATAAACAAAAAATCGTCTGCACAGTCAGTCATTTTTTTTCTGAGCCTGCATTTCCGCCATGTTTGCGGAGTCGGAGTCGGAATCAGAGTCCTCACAGAAGATTACTCAGAAAAGTACTTTACAAACATTATTTATCAAAACCATTTTCTTACAAAGTTAGTTTGAAGGAAATCCGACTTTAAGTTCAGGATCAACATTCAACTTAAATTCCCCGTAGACGCTAATGTTAATTTTTTTTTCTGAACGGTTCAATATTGAACGAAAAATAGTTCAAATCAAAAAGCGAAATATGGGAATGTATGGGAAAGCCTCTCCGAGATCTTTCAAACAAAAAAAAGTTTATTCCATTCGGACGGTTCACTCAAAAGTTATTAGGTGGGGAAAGGTTGCTTGAACGGCTCAATGTTGAACGAAAAAATGCTCAAATGGAAAATTTAAATACGGGAATGAAGTATCCTTGATAAGATTTTTCGAACAAAAAAAAAAGTTTGTTCAAATCGGATTGTTCACTCAAAAGTTAGCATCGCGGGACAGGTTGTTTGAACGGTTCAAAGTTGAACCAAAAATTGTTCAAATCGAAAAATCAAATATGGGAATGAGCTGTACTCACCTAGATCTTTCGAACAAAAAAAAGTTTATTCCATTCGGACGGTTCACTCAAAAGTTATTAGGTGGGGAAAGGTTGCTTGAACGGTTCAATGTTGACCCAAAAATGTTCAAATTGAAAATTTAAATACGGTAATAAAGTATCTTTGCCGAGATGCTTCGAACAAAAAAAAGTTTGTTTAAATCGGACTGTTCACTCAAAAGTTATTAGGGGTGACAGCTTGTTTGAATGGTTCAATGTTGAACGAAAAATTGTTCAAATCGAAAATGTAAATACGGGAATGAAGTATCCTTGAAAAGATCTTTCGAACAAAAAAAAGTTTGTTCAGATCGGACTGTTCACTCAAAAGTTAGCATCGCGGGACAGGTTGTTTGAACGGTTCAAAGTTGAACCAAAAATTGTTCAAATCGAAAAATCAAATATGGGAATGAGCTGTACTCGCCGAGATCTTTCCAACAAAAAAAAAGTTTGTCCAAATCGGAATGTTCATTCAAAAGTTATTAGGGGGGGGGGACAGACAGACCGACCGACCGACCTACTGACCGACCGACACAAATTCCCCATCTCAATACCCTACTTTCAAATTTTTAATTTTTCGATATTCATTTTACTTTATTATTTTTTTAACTTGGCGATATTTTTTGGACTTGGCGATATTTTTTTTAACCTGGCGATATTTTTTGGACTTGGCGATATTTTTTAGATGCATTAAGCTACTTTTACTACTTTTTTCGTCTTTCTTTCATTTTTAACGGGAAAGTAGGCTAAAAAGCAAGAAAAAAAGCATTTTTTTTTAAAATGAGTATCTTGGCGCGATTTATAAATGGTTCGTCAAACAAAAGCGCCAAAATGCTTGTAAAACATTGCTAAAAATAAAATACTTAAGTTTAAAATCAAATACTAGTTACGGATTCCGGGCTGTTGTGCCGTGGTCTGGATGACTTTAATCCATACGTTTCAATCGCAACTGCGGCGATCATCTTCAGTGGGTGTCGTTGATTTATTTGGCGATTGATGCGAAATTTCGAACTGCTGCAAGATTTTGAAAGTGTGCTCCGCGATCGCCGACTTTTCAGTCTGACAAAAGTCGAAAGTCGGCGATCGCGGAGCACACTTTCAGTAATGGAATACATGATATAAAATTCAATGAGGCCAAAATAATTTCACGGACTTCAAATTTTTTCCCCAGATTGCATAGAGAGGCCATTGAAATTTTCAAACACCCAAATAATTTTAACAAGAAGGAGGAAGAAGTAAAAGTTAACAAGCTTTGGCATCCAGTCATCTGTCAATCCCGAGCCGGAAAGTAGAGGGCGCTGCGTTTACAATTTAAAATCTTGCAGCAGTTCGAAATTTCGCATCAGTCGCCAAATAAATCAACGACACCCACTGAAGATGATCGCCGCAGTTGCGATTGAAACGTATGGATTAAAGTCATCCAGACCACGGCACAACAGCCCGGAATCCGTAACTAGTATTTACTCCGGCCGTGAAAGCCTTCATTCTTACATTTAAAATCAAATGTTTTATTGTAAGCTGTTTCAAAGCTTAGTGTTCCTTGACGAAAGATTAAAATGGTTTATCAAGATGAAATAAATAGTTCGAAAACTTAAATACATATAGTTATGAACTTAACTGTGATCTTTGTTACTATAAGTTTGAATATTAATAAAATTGTTCAGTGTTTAAAAGAGCTCATTCTACTGATGTAATTTTCTTTACAAATCTCATCTTTCTGTTCGTTAAAGTGTGTTTCTGCCGTTCTGCCTCTTATAACAGACCCAATTTTATCTCGCATCCTTCAAATATGAGTCGTACAATACATTTATTTATAGATGAGTCCAATATTTTACACGAAATAATTCCGATGCCACCTGACGTAAGCTGCTTATTCTATTCAATTGTATATACGCTGCATAATCAATATTGCTACATTCGAACGTTGCTGAAAAAAATCTTGATCAGTAAGTATACCGCTCTTCAGTCTTTTAACTCAAATAAAAATATGTGTGTATATATGAAAAACAAATGAAGTACAGTATTTATTCAGTAGTATATTAATTTGTGTCTAAATGAAAGCATAACCGTTACTTCGGCTTTTCAAAAATGCATGATATCCCAACAAAAACATAAATGTGGAAAAGGAGCCAAGTTCGGTTGAAACAACGTTTGAGCAGTTTGAAGCAGCGGTGCCACCGACAAAAGAGTTGAAATCTAACAGGCTCCAAGTTCTATAGCTGTTCTGTTAACTACAGTCGTTAGAGTTATTGAAATGTTCATTAATTTGGTTTAATAACATTTCGTTAGTTCCTTTCATACCGGCTTCGGAACTGGGCAAGTTTTAATCGTCACGAAGTTATGTTTCAAAAAAGTCCGACTTCCGTCAGTTAGAAATGAACTTGCCCAGTTCCGAAGCCGGTATGAAAGGAACTAACGAAATGTTATTAAACCAAATTAATGAACATTTCAATAACTCTAACGACTGTAGTTAACAGAACAGCTATAGAACTTGGAGCCTGTTAGATTTCAACTCTTTTGTCGGTGGCACCGCTGCTTCAAACTGCTCAAACGTTGTTTCAACCGAACTTGGCTCCTTTTCCACATTTATGTTTTTGTTGGGATTTGTTTCTCTTATCTAATCTTCATTTGATCAAAACGTTTTACAATAAGAAAACAGCAAAATTATTCACCACAAAATTAATTTTATTGTTCACTTTGCTCTATGGGGAAAAAAGCTGAAATTTTTCACTTGTCTTCTCAGCGATTTCACTTTGCCCCATATTCAGCTGCATCAAACTTATGTAAATTTGTCGTTAAAATTTGATGAAAAACAGGAATAAACGCAGCTATTTTATTTCCAAATTATTACTATTGCTATTTTTTGATGAGTAAGCTTCGCTGGTCACATGTGGCCCCCGACCCGTAGGTTGAATACTGCTTCAGTGGTAACATAGGATAACATAAGCTATAAGTCCTAAAACTGCAAATTTAGACTGTCTCTGGTTACTTCAGAGGAAAGTCGGAGGGGGGGGGGGGTTAGGGTCCTTCTGTTAAGAAATTTTCAGCATTGAAGTCGAAGATCGCAAATTTTGTAAACTTTCGTAACTGAACTGATCAACTTATCAACTTCGTTTAGAACTGATGTAAATTTCTCGCTGTTTTTTTTTTTAATTAAGGGAGTGGTGATGGTTTGGAAGCTCCTTTCGCTAATCTTTTGATATTGAACTCTGAAAGACTATTTTTGTTATTGTTAAGAGTCGTTAAAAGTCAGTCAAGCTGTGTCTTTCGGAAACTTTTTGAATGTGACATTCTAAAATCTCGATGTTTGGTAACGATGGAAGAAAGAGGTAGCAGTGATTATTTTAGACTCAATTTTTTAAGGCTATCTTTGAAAATCAATGATTGGGCCTTTTTCGAAAATGATCAAAACGAAAATTTGAGCTCTATTTCCTTACGTTAGGAAAAGGGATGGACATTGTGGAGTTTTATCTTGGAAATTTTTCGGCACTTAAATTTTAAAAGACTTAAGTTTAAACTGTAAATTCTTTTCAGATTTTTTTTAGTATGGAAATCTTAAAAGCTAAGGCCTTTTTTAGTATTAACGTTATGCAAAGACACCATCTTCCAAAAAGACATTAAAATTAAAGTCCTATTGACGATTTTAAGGCTATCCTTAATGACGTTTGGAGAAAGATCATAGCTTGTTAACTATCACAGAAAATATATTTTAAAGCTATCTTTTGCTATCTTAGCGAATGAAGATCCCTACCCCTCCACCCAAAAGCAGGCTTCTGCCTCCAACTCCCCAAATGTAATCTCTTGTCCCTACGACCCAAAACGTGTTAATCGCCCCTCAGTATCCTCTTATCGCCCTCCGATGTCAGTACCGCCCCCGTTGATAAAAACCGCTTTAGATTCGTGAACGTAATAAACGGGTGCGTCCATTTTGAAAACGCTGGCTCGTAATACGTTCATAATTAGATGTAGTGAATGTTATTGAAGTACTTTCCCAAACAAAATAAATAAATATAGAAATGAATTAAAATAAAAATGAAATGGTAAGTAGTGCCTGCCTATAAACTAAAAATTAAAAAAAAAAAAATTGCAATAGAGTTTTTGTGTTTGCTAACAACTTTTATTGAATTTGTATGCTTTCTTCCATTTCTATAAAGCTTATATGCAAATAATAATAATAATAATAATAATAATAATAATAATAATAAATAAAACAGTACTCAGAACATCCTTTTAAATGAAGAAAAAAAAAGAACATTTAGAAAACTTATAACATAATTGAACATTTATTACAATTCAGCGCTCACGTAAGGAGGCTGCTTATGATTTCATGGCACAGCCATTGATGTTTGTCAATTTTCGTTTCTGAATAATTTAATGTTTTGAATTGATCGATTATGAAAGCACATTTTCTAAAATTTAAACTAGTTTTACTCCTAACTATATTTCGATAATTCTCGATGCAAATACATTTTTCTAACCGACGTAATGAATAATTAATTTTCTTACAGAAAAGTAAAACTTTGGTTTTGGAGAAATCGTCAACGCTAGGCTTCAAATAATCAGAGTAGAGATGTAGAGTAAACGAATGGAAAACTGAATAGAAATTGAACTATCAGAAAATAACTATAGCATGAAGAGAAAAATATTAAATGTCACGTAGCATGTTTAGAGTTGAATTTTTGAAGTTGAATTTTGCAGTTTACCCACAAATTTTGTCCAAGAAGTTAAAACTTTTAAATACTATCAAAAAAATATTGAATTTCGTGTTATGGAATATTTCGCTTTGCTATCAAACATTGCTGAACTTTCTATTACATTTCTAAGCAAAAAATAGTTCTGCAAAATTTTCAATAGTTACGTTAGACACAACTACAATCGAGACTGCTTATTAGAATATCTGTTAATAGAATATCCCGCTTAATAGATGGTATTTCCAGTGTACCAAACTGCTATAATGCATTGTTTTGATCCCTGATAATGGAATATCCCGCTTATTAGTATATTTTTTTGCGGAAAAATAGCTATTCCATCAAGCGGGCTCGATTGTATTTATTTGTTGAGAATCTAGTGTTGTTAAAGCTGAAAAAGATATTAAAATATATCAATGTCTTTAAGAGATGAACTGATGTTCAATGGGAAAAAATGAAAGAAAATAAAAGATCGTTTAATAGTATATACAAGGAAATATTTATATTGCTAAAGCTAAGTTGCATATTAACTTCTAACAATAAGTCTAAAAGATATATAATGCACACCATTGATGTAATATTTTTATTAATGGGCCTAGTGTTTAACTCTTTTCACCTTATATATTTCAGACAGTATTCAGCGTTTATTGTGTCTTTGATACTGGTGCTAATATCAACAGTGCATAGGTGGAAATTCGCGTCCAGTTTAGGACCAATTTTTTTACTATGCTCAAAGCTGAAGATTTCCAACATGCAAAATGTGCAAAGTTTAAAAATATGCATTTATTTTACGACTGCTTTACACATTATATATTGTGGAACTAATATATGCATAGTTCTGTTCAAACATGCGGTTTCTGAAGAAATATTTGGTAGAATGCTAGTTGTTTTGTGGGTACGAAAGATTATTACAATAATTTATCTGGTGGCGTACCTTTCCTATCAAATGCTCCCCGTTAATACGTTTGCATTATTATACTCAATAATTTGTCACCATTTGCGAACAAACATTTTAACAATTTCTGCTCGCAATAACGAAAAATTAGCTTACCGTGAATGGCAACAGTACTACACGCTCTTTTCAAGAATAATTTCAACGTTTGACTCACAAGTTAGTTTTCTTGTCTTCACTTCAGTTGCATTCAACGCCTCAGCTCTATATTTCGCAATAACGACCATGTCACATCCAACCTTATTTAACGACATTTATTTTCTGCTGACTTCACTCAGCCTTGGATGTGCTAATATCATATCTCTTGTGCATATACTTGCGAGTGCTTCGTTGTTGAACGAAGAGTTGGAAAGAATAAGAGAAAAAGCATTAGAATGTTTAGAAAATCAAGAGGTTTTATCAGCTCAACAAATAGTTTTCGTCTCTTTACGAACATCGAAATATTTAACCATATGGAATGCTGTTCGTATCACTCGTATCTCGATTTTGATAATTTTTGGCTCAGTATTAACTTACTGTACGATGGTCGATAATATGTTTTTACTTCACAACTTAGGAGCTTTAAACATGCACCAAATGAAAAACATTTCAGAACTTTAAGTTCATTCTGTTGTTTGACTTGTAGAAATGTTTTTCACAATAAAAAATTCTAATGTTATTTGCTTGCTGAATTATTGTGTACAATTGTATTTCTGTAGAATTGATACATTTATTGCACAGAAAATTAACATGTATGGATCAAAGAGATGTAATAAAATTATTTCACATTTTTTGATTCATTAAATAAAGACTAATATCTGTTCGCATGTTTTTGGTTCAATGAGCTTTTATAGAAACAAAGTTCTTAAGCTGAAAATTCTCCCCCAAAAATGAGAATAATTAAAATTATATATAAAAAAAATAAAGTTTTAATAAATAGAAATAAATGGATACTGAAAAATCATTTGCAAAAGAATCACAAAACATAAATCACAGTACAAAATATTCGTGTGTATTCAACGAAACTAAAATTAAACAAAAGACCGATGAGTAATTTGGGTTCTGTTCTAGCGGTTCAAACCACGTAAATACGGGGTTTTAAACATTTGAAATAAACTTTACATCTTGCTTAGCGGAGAAAATTTAGTTTACACACTCACACACTGATTAGGTGTTAGTAGGTTTAGGGCCCTCGGGTTAACAAATTTTCATCGTTGAAGAGTCGTAGCGTTAGGGAAAAATCGTGCTCTGAGAGGATTCGAACTGAAAGGAAACGATGTCGGTAAAATATCGGTTATATAAATTTGCCTAGGTGGCGTTGATGTTTATTTTTGCTATATAATGGACTATAGATTCGATTCTTTTCGAGATTTTTCAATGTGATATTTCAATGGCCGGCGAATGTTAATGTCTGTTTGAATAGCTCAGAGAGCTCTTTTTAATTTACGATGTAAATAGTATAAATAAAACTATTTTTTTTATTATGTCTTTTGCTCATGCTGCCTCTGCAAACTACCATGCTCTCTCTAATTTTTTTCTTTTTTCAGAACTGATATAAATTTCTGGCTGTTTTTTTTTAATGAAGGGAAGGGCTAAGGTTTGGTAGCTCGTTCCGCTTTTTTTTGCAATTGAGCCCTGAAAATGCTATTTTTGTTACTGTTAAGAGGATAACTTAACGTCGTTAAAAGTCAGTCAAGTCAAGTGGTGTCTTCCGGAAACTTTTTAAATATGGTGATGTTTGGTATGGCGTTACCAAACATCGATCCTAAATTATCGATGTTTAGTAACGATATAAGAAAGAGGTAACGGGGTATTATTTTCGAAATCAAACTCAATTTTAAGGCTTTTTTTTGGAAATTAATGATTGGCACTTGTTCCGAAATGATCAAAAAAAAAAAAAAAAAAAAGTTATATCTCTTTACGTTAGGAAAAGCGATGGATCTTTTGGAGCTTTAATTCGGAACTTTTTCGGCACTGAAGTTTTATAAAACTCAATTTTAAGCAATCACTTATTTCTCAAACAATGCTTAACATGGATATCTTTAAAACGCAATTTCAGACTATCTTTAGTATTAACGTTATGTAAGGACACCCAATTCCGAAAAAACATTGAAATTCAAGTCCTACTGATGATTCTAAGACTAAATTTAATGACGTTTGGAGAAGGATCAGAATTCGGAGACTATCACAGAAAATACATTTTAAAGCCATCTTCTGCCATCTTAGAGAAGGGGGACCCATACTCCACCCCCACCCCCAAAGCAGGCTTCTGCCACCAGCGCCTAAAATGTAATCTCCGGTCCCTACCACCCAAAACGTGTCGCCTTTCAGTATACTCTCATCGCCCTCCATCGCCCGTACCCCGTTGAGAAAAACTGCTTTAGATTTCGTGAACGTAATGAATGGGTACGTCCATTTTGAAAACGCTGGCTCGTAATACGTTGATAATTAGATGCAGTGAATGTTATATTAAAGTACTTTTCCAAACTAACTAAATAACTATAGAAATGAAATCATATAGAAATGAAATGATACGTGTCGACAATGGGAAATAAAAACATTTACAAGCGAGTTGTCGTATTTATTAATAAATTCAACTCAATTTGCATGGGTTCTTCTATTTCTAAAGCTTATATGTATGAATGAGTAGTAAAAAAAAAAACAACTGTAATCAAATATCCTTTTAAATGAACTCAAAAAAAGAAAAAATAAATAAAAAATTAAATAAATAAAAAGATACATAATTGAACATTTATTACAATTCAACACTCACGCAAGAAGGCAGCATGTAATTTCATGATGTTTCCAACTCGCGTTTCTGAATAAATGTATATTCTAAATTTATTGATTTCTGGATGTAGATACATTTATTCTCACCAACGTAATGAATAACTAATTTTCTTACAGAAAAGTAAAATTTCTGTTTTTGATAAATTTTCAAATTTGGGTTTCAAACAATTAGAACTGGAAGCGAATCGAAAACTGAAAGAAAATTCAACGAACAGAGAAGAATTGTAGTATGAGTAGAAAAGTATTAAATAGAGTGTATCGTGTTTTGAGTTTTTGAAAATGAATTATGCAGTATTCCGGCAGCTTTTGTGTCCAAGAAGTCAAAGTTTTCAAAATATTATCAAGAAATATTGAATTAAGTGTCATGGAAAATTTTGACTGTTGTTAAACACCACTGAACTTTCTATTGCTCTTTTAAGCGAAAAATAGCTCTGAAGTTTTCAATAGTGACGTAAGACGCATCTATTTATTCGTTGGAAATCTAGTGTTATTGAAGCTGAAAACATGATTGAAGTACATCAATTCATTTTATTAGATAAACTGATGTTAAATTAAAAGAAAAAAAAAACATGAAAAAAAGTAAAAGGTTGTTTAATAGTACATATAAGGAAATATTTATATTGCTGTTATGTTAAGCAGCATATTAAGCACGTATAATAATGTCTAAAAGATTTATATTGCACCGATTGATGTTATCTTCTTATTAATCTGTTTGATGTTTAACTCTTTACACCTTAGATATACAAAACAATATTCAGCGTTCCTTGTGGCTTTGATGCTGCTGGTAATATCAACAGTGCATAGGTGGAAATGTTTTAGAACCAATTATTTTATTGTGCTCGAAACTGAAGACTTCCAACATGCAAAATGTGCAGAGTTTAAAACTATGCATTTATTTTACTGCTGCTTTGCACTTTATAAATGTAGCAGCTAATATATGTATTGTTCTGTTCAAACATGCAGTTTCTGAAGGAATATTTGGCGGAATGCTAGTTGGTTTGTGGATATAGAGAAGAGTATTACGACAATTTATCTGCTGGCGAACCTTTGCTATCAAAATCTCCCTATTAATACGTTTGCATTATTCTACTCAACGATTTGTCATCATTTGCGAACAAACATTTCAGAAATTTTTGTACGCGATAACAAAAATTTAGCTTACCGTGAATGGCAACAGTATTACATGTTCTTTTCACGAATCATTTCGACTTTTGACTCAGACGTTGGTTTTCTTGTCTTCACTTCAGTTGCATTCAACGCCGGATCTCTATATTTCGCAATAACGACTATGTCAAACTCAACGTTATTTAACGACTTTTATTTTCTGCTGACTTCATTCAGCCTTGGAAGTGCTAATGTCATATCTCTTGTTCATACAGGGTATTCCAAGTCAACCGTCATGACCTCTAATTCCTCAACCGTTCGTCCTAGATGCATTACTTCCAATTGCAAATTTGCTCAAAATGAGGTAGAGAGTCAAAATATTGAAAGTTTGAAGCGAAAAAATAATTCAGTCAAAAAATACGAAATCTTTCTTTTTATAGGGACTTCGGGTCCCCAAACTTATATTTAGGGAAATAATCTCCATTGAAAAATAATACTAACACAAAAAAAATGACATTTGTGCGATCAAAATTTGCGGAGATATTCGAGTTTTAAATGCGCAGGGTCCGTAAACAAATTGACAAAAGAAAATTTCGCCCTGCCAGAGGAATAACGAGCTTTTAGATTAGGGACGATAATGAAATTTGTTTCGTCCATGTCAGAAAACATTCGCTTCTCATTGTATTCAAAAATAAATACAGATGATACAAGACTACAAACTGACTGAAGACTTCTTTTAAGGGAAAGAGTGCCAGATTTTCTTTGGCGGGGATTTTTTACAACACGGTTGTTTTGGGGGAGATTATCTTTACGTGGTCAAGCTTTATGATTTTTTTTTTTGAAGATTTAATTCATAAATCTGAAACTGAAATTTCACTCTGCATCTGGTAAGTGACAAAAATTCAAGCCTTTTAAATTTCACCTATTTTGTAGGCTTTGATTGCTAGTAAAATTGATAAAGAGTGGAAAAAGAAAGATGCTTTAAGTCAATTGAGGAACATGTCTGTAGTAGAGCAGAGTGTTTATGGTGTCTACAGCGCAGAGCTAGCTTTGAAAACAGAGAAATATCCATTTGTTAAAGACCTCCATCAGCAGCCTCCCTTTAGTAAGTTATTCTGTTTTACTGTGAATTTTCTTAGCGTTATCGGCCCTCCACAAGCAATGGAAAATCTGAAGGTGTGCCTCAAGGGGCCCCAGGAGATGAGGCAAACCTCTGTGTTGGAGAATTCCGTTGACGTATTTCCGCGGATCTCCGGTCTTGAGGCCCGAATTTCCCAACCAAAATTCCGTTAGATTTGCCTCTGCAATTTTCCTCATGACAGAACTTTTTGGATGTGTAGGAAGTTTGCCTCAAGGCAATTGTCATAGTTAGCTTTTGTATATTCCCGTAGCGTATTAAGGCTTGAGGTTCGCCTCGGGATAAGCCTCACGGCATGCCTTCGGGTTTTCTGGACAGTGTGGATGCAGTGTTTCTTTTAGGCATCGCCCCGGGGGGGGGGGCGGCACTGCCCTCCCGGGAAAAGTAAACTGCCCCCCCCCGGGGAAATCTCAGTTTGCACTAACACACACACACGCACAAAAGAATAACAAAAGAAATAAATCAATAAAATGAAAATAATCAATAAACAAACAAGTAAATATTAAATAAGTATAAAAAAAACGAAAGTTTTAAAACATATATCGTATTTGTGTGTGCGTGTATGTGGGGGGAGGGGGGGTAATCAGATGGCCTGCAATTGTATCTTAGGACGTCAGTTTCGGAAAAATACTGGGAAAGAATATGCGAACCTTATCCTTATCCTTTTCCATTGACATCAAAAATCGCCTACAGTTGTGCTTTTTGTTTTGAAATTCGGAGGGGGGGGGGGAATTCAATTTTTGAACACTTCCACGGAGAGTCCTGAATTGCATTAATATTCATAATTTTATAAAAGAGTCTGGAAATACGTTTTTAGGACTTCAATTTTTAAAAAATTTTAAATTCTAACTTTTCTCAAAGATGGTTTATAATGGAATTTTGGAAAAATATGGGAGAGGGGAGCTCGTGGACCCCATGCTTTCATTTATCGACCAAAAATGACTTACTATTGAGATCCCAGGATTTCAATCTCAAAAATTTTAAAAGCTAAAGTCCTAAACCCATCCCTTTCTCTGATGCCATCAAAATGCACTAAAATTGTGTTTTAATGTTTCAATTTCAGACTTTTCCTGGGTGAAGTTCTGAACTCGAATCCTAACATCATAAGAGGTGGCTTACATTTTCCTTTTCAGGACTTCAATTTCGGAAAAGTTACAAAAGAGTTTCACAAACTACATTTATCGCCCCTATCTCATCAAACATAGCTTACAATTTCGCGTTTAGGATTTAAATTTCGACTTTATTTTCTTGAAGAGAGCTTTAAAACCTGTTTCTTTCTCTAACTTCATCACACGTACCAACAAATGCATTTTTAGGCTTTCAGTTTGCAAAAACAGAGAACCGGTGGAGAGCCTGTGACCCCCTCTCCCTAGTTATAGGGGCCTTAATGAGCTACAATTGCGTATTTAGAGCTCCAATATCGAAATATTTTGAAGGTGGTGTCTTAAACTTTCATCCCTTACCGAACGTCATCAACGATCCTATACATTTGTGCATTTAGGGCTTAAAGTTGGAAATTTTTCTGGGGGAGTGCCTCCGAATTCTCCTTAATGTTTTTAAATATCTAGCAAAATTTTGTTTTTGGAACAAAAGTTTTTCGAGTTTCAGTTTCGAAAAATCACCGGGCCAAAAAGGGATAAGTCAATCAGTAAGAAATTTACGAATTAATGTTTTAAGATATTAAAGTTTTTATTGCGAGTAAGAAATTTAAGTGATTTTGGAGGCAAGGAGATGTTAACGTCCACTCACTTTAAGAGCAAGAATCTGAGAGTGTCACGCCTAGCATTATGAGGAGATTTCATGACCTCTCAGATTTTCTCCCAAAAATTACCAAATGTTTATCTTATTGAAAGACCAAATCCAGAATGTTTTGCTCTAAAGTTGAGTTGTTTAGTTTTTATGGATCCCTAAAGATGAAGGTGCGGCATCAAAAATTAAGCGGATTTTCAAGACATGGAAGTTGCCGTGAGCCAAAACTCTTACCAGGAACTGTTTGAGTTTTGGCTCACAGCAACTTCTATGTCTTGAAAATCCGCTTAATTTTTGATGCCGCACCTTCATCTTTAGGGGTCCATAAAAACTAAAAAACTCAACTTTAGAGCAAAACATTCTGGATTTGGTCTTTCAATAAGATAATAAAAATGTGGTAATTTTTGGGAGAAAATCTGAGGTCATGAATCACAGGCGTGACACTCTCAGATTCTTGCTCTTAATACGCCTTTGGCAACTGCGGATCCAGCTTTGGGGCAGGTCACTGTCGGAAAAGGAGGGGGGGGGAGTAAAATTTTAAGGGTCAACTAGGGGGAGGATTTACCAAATTTATCGAAATCCAGCTGGCTTTTGTTTTTGGAGAAGGTCATAAGAAAGGGGGGCGGAGGGCAAAACTACAATTTTAGATCCCACATTTAGTGGGAGGGGGACAAATTTATCTAAAAGTCCCCGAAATGCAGTTTTAGTCTATTTTTGCCCCTCCCCCCGTGACCCGCTGGATTCGTGCCTATCTTTTGCCCTTCCAGAATCCTCGGAGCAAAATGTCTGAAAGAAACTGTGTGGATGGCCCTTTAAGATCTTCCATGTCGGATTTAGTTACGAAAATCAAACTTTCGCAGCACTGTCATGTGCTCATTTTTCTCACACTCATGAAGGAATATGAAATTGGAATAAGAGTTCAAACTGCGATTGTTTTAGCATGGAATATTTTCCTCTCTTCCATGACTGTCAGAAATTTAACATTAAACAAGATTTTGAAAACTCAAATTTAAAACTAAACCTGCTTTTCCCCGACAGAAGTACTGAAGAAATAGCATTGTTCAAGCATTTATAAATTTTGTAAATACATTGGAGAAATCTTGTTAAGTTCGTGACCTAAATTATGATTGGAAACATAGCTTAAACCAAAACTTTGTCTTTAATTCCAGAATTAAATTTTCGCATTCATAAATTTTGTAATATTCACATGACTTTATGTGAAAGTATAACTTATGGTGAATGTGTAACTCAAGGTATTATTTCAGTTTTGTTATACACTGAAATCGTAAGTTTTTTAAATACATTAAAATAATAAATATTGCAAAATTTTCAACTCCAAATGGCTTAATTTTATTTAGTGTGTAAAAAAATGTTACATTCACCCCCTATTCCCTTTTTCGTTTTATTACAAAAGCATTCACTTGTGCAAAGTAAAGCATTGAAGTTCGAACAGTTTGAAATGTTTGCTTTAGCTCATATAATTTATGTGCTTTTTGGAAATTACCTCCCTGCCATTTTATTAAGAAGACGCCATTTTGCTCAAATTTGCTCAATTTTTCGCTAAAGTAATTTTTACAGGCAATGAACAATTTTTTTAACGAACTGT
>JAXGGA010017679.1:0-23726 GCA_038373865.1 Uloborus plumipes | reverse complement strand
CGACTCGAGCGAAGTAAAATAGAGAAACTATGATTTACGTGAAAAAGGCGTCTTTATTATCTTTTGCGAGCAAACTACTCTCAAATAAAGTGCTATAACTTTTTATTTAGATTATGGTTTTTCTCGGCTGAATCCAATTTAAGAGAAAAGAGATTTATATGACAAGTAGGTAAAATTAAGCAAACTGGCTTTTGTTGTTAAGTTTTATTCTCCCACTAACTTACATTTATGCCCTTAATAAGCAAATAAAATGGGGGAAGAATCCCTTAAAGATATTACCACGTAATGATACTATTTAATATTCTTCAAAAACACATTACGAAAAGTTTTTTTTCTTCACAACTTGTATCAACAAAATGCGCATATTATGTTCATTAGGTTTCATTCATATGGCATTTTGTAAGTAAAATAATGTTTTGATGATAAAATATTGCAAAGTCATATTTGGAACTATATTATTTATAAAAGCCGTACTGTTAATGTTTCAAAAAATAATTTTGAATGAGACTAACATGAATATTTCAGTTTCTTTGCATATAAGCTCCATTTGCTGTAATGTAAGCAGTGAAAATTACGTTGCTTAGATTAATACAGTATTAGAGAACAAACAGTTTCCAACTGTTTAAATGTGAAAATTAGTTTTTATTTAACTATTTGACTGATACAATGTGTTGCCTCCGTGCGAGTAAAATATGACTGTAATTGTGTTTCGAGAAGCTTAGAAGTAAGACGACTAAGAAGTAACAAGAGTACTGAGCTGCTTAGATAATTTTGTTTGTATTTTTTCTTTTTGCAAGTTTTAAACTTTGTTGTAAGCAATCAAGGATTGCATACTATTTTCAATCAATTGCGGCTGACATTTCTTTTATTTTGGATAAACTGGTTTAAAATTGGAAGATTTTTTCTTCTTTTGACAATCGATTGAGAACGTAGGAGCGAGTAAATGCAGTCACTGCTTTGATTAAAATGATATGTGGTGCTTAAAAAAAAAAAAAAAAAAAAAAAAAAAAAAAAAAAAAAAAAAAAAAAAACTAGTTTTTATTTTTGGCTCGATAGCATGTATAAGTACATGCTGTAAATTTTATTCGTGGACTTGAGTGGTGTAGAAATGGCTATTAGATGTATATTGCATCTTGAATGAAATTGATGTTTTTTTCCTTCAAACGAAAGTACTTTCACATTTCCCATATATATATATATATATATATATATATATATATATATATATATATATATATATATATATATATATATATATATATATATATATATATATATATATACATATATATATATATATATATATATATGTATGTAGTTCAAATAATCTGTGATAACAAAACTTTCGATTGGAGAGAGTAAAATCCCTAAAAAATTTATTGGCTCATGAGAACGGATAATTTATTGAGAGATTCATGTGATAAATGAATGAAAACGAGCAATAAATAAAGGAATAACTAAATAATTATGTTTATAAAAATGGGCAAATAATTATGTTTGGGGTTAAAGCACATCTAGAGCTTTACAAAATTTTAAATATAATGTGTTTTACGGTTCGATTGATAAAAAAAAATTAACCTTTGAGTATAATTATGGAAAAAAAAAAACACAAACTAGTTGGGAGGGGGGGGGGATACCCTTAGTAGTAAAAACCCCAAAAAAATAAAGATAATAAGTTGCATACATAATATCACACTGGACGGTATTTTTCTTTTGTAGAAATTAAACAGTTTCCTAGAGTTCCTTGGTTTATCTATATGTCAGCTTTCAGACATCAAGATTGCGTCGACACTCCCCACTTGATTCAAACAAGAATCGAAACACTCGTAACTCAATTTATCTAATCGTTTAAAATTGATTTGAATCAAACCTTATGAAATTGTTAACAGTATAAAATTACGGTTGAACACAGATATGATTATTTTCTTATTTTTCTCGCTCTTAAGTGTTAAAAACTTAGTTTTTTAATATTTCCACAAAAATGCAAACTTGCTTTTACAACTGAAGTTAAAAACCAATGTAAATAAAGCACAAATTAGGTATAAATAAGTTGCTTTTATAGTTATTTTTGAGCAGTAATACGTTTATCTTTATTTTTAATAATAATAATAACAATAATAACAATAAAAATAGTAATATTAATAATAGATAGTACTTTATTGATCTTCAAATAAAATAAACTGTTAAAGAAAGTAATGTACATAAAAAGAGGTAAAAGTTACAATGCAAGTTAAAATCTTTTTTAACGTTTGTTCAGAAAGACTTTACGTCAAAAATATAAATGCCAACGCAATATTTGTAACATAATTTGCAACACTTATATAATGCACAATTATCTGCAGCATTTATAATAATTTAGTTTAAAAGAAATGCATGAAATGCCTCGGGTAACAACTGCGATACATAAAGAGAATTTCATTAAGTATATATGAATAATTAATTTCATTGTGAAAAATACTAATAGAACATTAGTAGATAACAATAGTTTTTCCTTTTTAGCGAGCTAATTTTAATAATACTGTGCAACTGTTCTGATGATAAATTTATGCAGTAAGGATTAAAAAATTAAAAATTAAGATACTTTAAAAATGCATTTTGAATTATTTCAGTGTGTGCAATGAAGAATAATCTAATTCAAAAATTTATGTTTCATTAAATGGAAAACAATCATAACTTGTCTACTGCAAGGAAAGATCGATACGAACTGGAATTGTGTGTAATATTTGTCAGAACATAGGAATGGAAATACTTTCCATTCATTCTAGGAAGTCCTAACAAATGATAATCATGTTGTTGTTGGCACCTTGTTAGATAAATTGACACGTTGCGAAGGATTTAATTAAGCTGTTTTGCTTCGAATGAAATTGACATTTTTCGTGCTACTTTTTTTTTGTACTGATTGAGACATTCAGGGGCCCATACAAAATTGCACACGTTTTTCATCATTTGTGACACCCGTCCCCCTTTATCGCACTTCCCCTTCCCCTTTCAGTCCTTTGTTACCATATCACGTTATTTTCATAAACATACCAGTAAAACCTGCGCAGAACTTTTGCTCTCTATTAAATCTGCATTGTACTGCGTATTATTAAGGCTGCGGTTACATACATTCCTGCTGTCCCGCTTAACTCTGGAGTTGCAAACAGCATTGAGAAGGCAAAACATATCTTGCAGCCGGTAGCTATTAGTGTCGTGCTAAGCGTAAAGTGGTAATCTGCAGACGATCTCAAACTGATATATTGCCATTTAAAGTTTTGCGCCTCCATATATTTGATTCGGGAGATAATTTTTCAGAATTTTTAAAAATATATTTCCCGTTCTCAAATGACCATAAAAGATTGTATTTGGGTAAAATACGTTACAAAGAACCACCAGGTGACCATAACTCAATTTTGTTAAAAAGTGCAGATACGACTATTGTGTTTAGCACAGCAGTATAGTTCCGCCAAAGTAAAACCGCCAAACAGTTTGCATTGTAACGCGTATCATTCATTTCACTTTGCCCATGAAAGTTGCGGCTTTTCAAAGGGCTTTTGAATTATTACTTTCTTCCGTGTACTTCCAAAAAAAAAAAAAAGTTCATTCTACATCCATTCTATTAACTTTGTCCAACAGCAGGTTTCTTTGCTTTGGTTTAAAAACAAATTAAGTGTTGCCATTTGGACGAAAAAAAAAAGCCTGTTTTAAAAATAACCGGTTCTATAAAGATTCTTATAAAAAAAAAAAAAAAAAAGTCACGTCCCGCTTCTTTTTACCCCCTCCCTCCCCTTTGTAACAAACTCAAAATTTCGCTCTCCGCTCAAAGTGTAACATCCTTTGTAGGTAGCCAGTTACTTGCAATACCAAACCACGACTCTGAAATATTAATTTCAAATTTATGCAGAACCACGGAAAATTTTCCAAAGCATAAAATCAATAGAAAAATTCAATATATTCCATTGCTGACATACAGGTAGTTATCAAAATAATGGAAACACTTGAGATTCATAAGAAAAATCTACCGTTCATCACAAAATAAGCGATCAATTGTTCTTTAACTTTAGTCATATAAAATATAGACTTCACCGGACATTTCCACATTGAAATTAAATCACTCCTCGCCATTGAATGAATTACAGCTCACTAGATCGCTGACATCTTTTTCAATTTTTACGATATTCAACTGGAATTTTTTTTATAAGATGCAGTATAAACCAGGTTGCAATATTTTTGTAGTTACAAATTTCTGTCGTTCGCGCATGCGCCGTGAAAAATTAATTCCTTTTAACGTTCATATCTCATCAAATTTTTAATATTTTTATTTACCGTTTTAGTATGTTCTTTCTCTTGTATTTTGTCATCTATCCTGAAGTTTTGATAAGGTTTGATCAAAAACTCTGCGTGTTGTGAGCAAAAACACTTCAAATAAAATTGCCGTTTTTTAAAAAATGTTTCATATTTTCGTAAGTAGTATAAGTGGTACGTTCATTAAAATTTGTACAGTTACTATACATAGTATGCTAATTAATTACTGAAATTATAGCTTATTCCGAGCTTCTTTCGAAGAGTTATGGTCAAAAAGCGGTTTTCTTCCAACCCCCCTTCTTGTCGTCCCCCCAAATGCATGGGTGATTTAATTTCAATGTGGAAATGTCCGCTGAAGTCTATATTTTGTATGACTAAAGTTAAAGAACAATTCATCGCTTATTTTGCGATGAACGGTAGATTTTTCTTATGAATCTCAAGTGTTTCCATTATTTTGATAACTACCTGTATTTCGAAAGAAAATCTTTATGCTGCTTTGGGTGCAGTGTCCATTGGTACAAAAGTATCAACGAACACTGTATTGTATATCTAAGATTGGAAAATATCAAATTAACATTACAGTCCTCATCACGTTGTATACTATGCCGTTAGCAATATTTAGAAATCGAGTTTTATATAGAAATTGAAAGAGTCTGTTAACAGTAATGAAGATACGTTAAACACTTTTTATGTCCTTAACTTTCAATAAAAATGTTTTTGGAAAACAGTTATTTTTCTCCATAACAATATTATAAATATTAACTTTCAAAAACCTAAATTTGTTTTTGGCTAAATAAGAGAAAACTTTTTGTTACCACTGCTTAAATTACATTATCCCTTAGGCAAATGGAATTTTCCTATGTGTGATAAACTATGAGAGCGGAAATCAATTTAAAGAAGTGTTTAAATACTTTTTAAAATGCTTTTTACTCAGTAATGAAAGATCTTGTCCGGTGAAAAAAAAGTAATAGTTTAAAAAATAAAGTTAAAAAAAACTAAAAAATACGCTTTTAGAGTTAATCAAAATATTTCACATGATACTCTGATTTTTTTTTTTTTTTGATTTTCAAAACTATTTAATGTACACTAAGTTTACATGCACTTTTAATGCATCAACATGTAATGTAGCTTAGCCTTTAGTATTAATAATAGTACTACATACTATTATATTTGTGAAGAACGTGCATTTTATCTTTTATTCAGAGTTACATACAAACAACTGAAACACTTGTAGTATATTAACACGTAATGTAACTTAGCCTTTAGTATTGATAATAGTATTAAATGAATCCCTTTTATATTATTTGTAAGTAACGTGAGTTTTTATTCAGAGTTACATGCATACATACAAACAAACCCGCATGTGAAACTAATTCAAGCATATTAAAAATGTAGATAAAATAAAATCATATTTGTTCAAATTAACACAACAAATTAAAACAATTTTTTCTATTTCGACCAAAAATAAAAGCAAGAATGATTCTTTACCTCCTCTAGCAGCAGTTTAATACCATTCTCACTTCATTAAGTCCCCTCCATGTCATCCAGACAATTTCCTTCAAAAATGTGTGGGTTGTCATAATGTTTTGGCTGGTCTATGTAAAAACAATGAAAACATACCTTTAGTACATTTATAATAATACAGAAATTGGGAAGAAACTGCGTGAGTTGAATGTTGTGTCAGGAACATACAAAGTGTAAGTATATAAAGAAAACGAAATGCATTTTTTCCTAAAAGATTTGCTGTTAACTACTGGTTAAGTTTTAAAATTAAGAGATATACTGAGAAAAGAAATAGTATAAATATTGTGGTTTCATCACAACCGGCCAATTGAATAAAAAATGGACTAAAACAAGCGTATTCGTTTTTTTAAATATTTTTGCCTTTAGAATTAAAAAAAAATCTACACTGCGGATTTTTGATAAAAACTAATAAAACAAATTCAAATCAATTGGAAAAAAATTCGGTTAGGGGAAGTTTTATTGAGTCTACATCCAAAACTGAGGAATTTTATCAGGAAAATTCTTGGCTTCAAAACTCAAATAAGATAAAATATGACAAGCCATTTATACTCTTTTAGGATTTCAACTTTCAACTGAGCCCATATCTTTAAGCATCTTTAGAAAGCAAGATCAATCTGATTGTAGTAAAACTTAAAAACAAGATTGCTCTTTTTCTTTTCTTTTAGGTCGGATTTGACTGCAAATATCATTTTCAAAGACAGAATACAGTGAAAGCAGAAGACTGGATGTTGTTCGCAATGGCTGCGTCACACATCAAATGCAAAGCGCATTTCCAATGAACCCATTTGACATGATCTTTCGGTATTCGCGTTTCTCAACCTGTGGTGCATTTCCCTCATAGGTAAGTAGAACGAAAATAACGAGGTGCATCCAATTTACAACGAAAAGGAAGCACGCTGTTTTACTTTACAATGGGAAATAGCATTTCAGTTTGTGCTGTTTTTTCTGATTGTTTAAAGTAAAATATACCATTTTATTTTGGGGTACTGAAGTTTGATGCTAAAACCCCTAAATTTGAGTTCAAATCTGTAAAATTCTAGTATCCGATATAAAACATAACAATTCACCGATCTTCGGCGCATTACTTACGACTGTGGATGACGCTTCCAAAGACGCTACTTCCATATCAATTGTTGGTTGCGAAAGTTATATTTTTGACATACGCTTTGCACTGTAAAACATAGATGTTTTTACAGTATAATACAGCTAATTTTAAAGTAACAAACTGTAAAAATTGCTAATTCTACAGTAACTAACTGTAAAAGCAGTAAACAGTAATAAACTGTTGTTTTCCGTAATACACTGTAAAACTGCTAATTTTATAGTTTATTACTCTGTATTTTACAGTTTTAAACTGGAACCTCTGCTGCCACTATTATACCACTATTTTCACAGTACAGTACAGGTAATTTTGTGGTAATAAACTGTAAAATTGTGCTAATAAACTGTAAAATTTCAACTTTATAGTAATAAACTGTAAAGCTGCTAATTTTATAGTTTATTACTGTGCATTTAACAGTTTTACGCTGGAACCTCTACTGCCAGTATTATACTGTTGTTTTCACAGTACAGTACAGGTAATTTTGTGGTAATAAACTGTAAAGTTTCAGTTTTACAGTAATAAATTGTAAAATAGCTAGTTTAACAGTTTATAGCTGTGCATTTCAGTTTTAAACTGGAACCTCTGCTGCCAGTATTATGCTGTTAAAATAAGTTTATTTTTCGCAGTGTGTAGTTAATGCAGGTCATTAATTTTTGTTGTTGTTTTTGCTTTTCTACAACGCACAAGAAACATTGTATACGCGAAAAAACTGCACTTAAATTTTGGCCTTAATTTCCATTTTACTCACCTCAAAATGAGTATTCAGTAGCTTTGACAACGCGTTTGTACGTGGCAGTGGCGTACTCAGGGGGTGGACTGATAGGGCTGCAGCCCCCTCCGAAATTTTACCAACAAATTTTTGAACAAGTAAACTGAAATCGTTTATTTATTCTTATTTATTTATTTTTTCTTTCTTGCTGAAATCAAGACATGATTTTTTTTTTTGAAAAGAAAAATAAGTATTAGGGAGGATTAAAAAAGGGGAACAGAAGTAAATTCCTTCTCTTTTTTTTAAATCTCTCCATTTTACTATGTGTGGCGGGTGTATGGTCATCTCATAATTCAATTTTGATGAAATTTAGTCTAAATATGTTTCAGAAACAGCAATTTATGCTAGTTCATTCATCTAATTCTGTTAAATAAATTTCAACAAATATGTGATTGAAACCCAATATTAGTAACATAGTAAAATAAATGGCAAAATTGATATTATTAAAGCTCAAATTTTCAAAATTTTTTGCATGCACTTGTTAAAGGAACCTTCTTCAATAAAGAAAGTTTGCAAATTTCAATTTCATCAATTTCCATTTTCATCAAAACGCTTTACTTCTCAACAATAATCATAACGGTAAAAAAAATACTTTTGAACGATTATTTTTGTCATAGAAAATTAGCATTGATATCAGAAATTCGAAACATTTACTTTTCTCAACTACATTTTATTGCGTGCTCCGCCCCTTCATCTTAAAGAGTCGGCTCAGTCTCCCATGAAATGATTTGTCTGCGTACGCCGCCGGTACGTGGTATTATGTACCCTTGAACGAAAAAACCAGGGGTGCCCCCCACCCCCCAAGCTCAGTGGAGCAAATTCTCCCCCAAAATTTTTTACAACCCTCTTGTGCTTTTTATTTTCACCCCTCTTTTTCATTTTATTTAATTTTTTTATATATTATTTATTTATTTTTTTGAATTATAATTTTTTTTTTATATTATTAATTTTTTAAAAGTTCGAATTATTCGCCAGAATGGAATCGCTTTTTTTCCCTTCCATACATTACAAACACATACACAGAACAAAAAATAAATAAATAAATAAATAAATAATAATAAAGAAATTAAAGAAATAATTTAAAGAAAAAATTAAATTATGTATAATGAATAATTTTTATTAAAAAATCCGTAATTAATTTAAATTAAAAAAATAAATTAAAAAATAATTTAAATAAATGAACTAATTAGTTTGAAAAAATCCCCCCCCAAAAATTTTGGTGGCGCAACTTGTACCATAATCCCCCCCTGTGGGCACCTCTGAAAAAGACAATGTAAATGTCCATTTTGACTACCCCCGAGTTAATTCTCACGAGTTCTCTCGTAACGTCTGAGTGTACATAGAATAAGTGCGTATGTCCTCGTATGTATGTATGTGTTTTGGATGTGTCAATTTCATTTTTTTTGAATCAAAAAATCCTGTGATGGACAAAGTTGTGTATTGGTATTAATTATTTGTAAAAAAAAAAAAAAAAAAACTTGTTTTGGTAATTAAAATATATTTTGACCCCCTTCCCCTGCCCCACAAAACACTTGAAGTTTCAACAAGTACGCAAAGAATTGCATTTGAATTTTGATTTTTAAACATTTTTTGGGCGAATTTTTCACATTTCTTGTGGCGAAAATAGTTACGAAGTAAGGCCCTTTGTTCATGAAAAAATATAAGAACTATTCTGATCTCTTGCCACGATTTTAATGTTTCACCAAATATGTATCAAAATAGCATTTTTAGTTAAAAAAAAGTATTTTTTTTTACTTGCCTGTAGCAGAAAGAGCTGTATATACTAGACAGCAACTTAAGTTGGCACTGAACGTCACTACGGGCGGAGCCAATAAGACCTCACAAGCAGTCAGGGATCTCCTCTAATTCGCCAAGTAGGCTGTGGCGCTTTATCTAGCTCGTTTTTCATAGGCTAACGTCACGCTGACGTCACGATGTTTTTGTCAAGAAACCTTGCAGAGTATAAGTAAGACTATCAACGCAAAAAAAAAGAAAGAAAAAAATCTAATGTTGTATGATATTTATGAGCAAGAATCTGAGAGAGTGTCACGCCTGTGATTCATGACGTCTCAGATTTTTCCAAAAAATTACCAAATGTTTATTATCTTATTGCAAGACCAAATCCCGAATTTTTTGTTCTAAAGTTGAGTTGTTTAATTTTTATGGATCCCTAAAGGTGAAGGTGCGGCATCAAAAACTAAGCGGATTTTCAAGACATAGAAGTTGCTGTGAACCAAAACTCTTACCAGGAATTGTTGAACTCCAATTTTCTTTTTGTATATGGACTGCAGAAGGTTCAAACTTTACAACATGAATGCTAAATTTGTGGTAAGTTGTTGCCGTAAGGTGAGTGAAGACCCTCTAAACAAGACATTTTTGACGTTTTTCAGCATTTTTGAGGTCCAAAAACAGCTTGTACATTTCAGTTGCGGGGCGAAAGTAGTGTCATTTGAAAGGCCAGTGTAAGCACTTTAAATGATGTATAAACAACCGAGGAAAGTTCAACTTGCTTTTAGTTGCGTAAGACCGAAATATGAAAAATGTCATATTTTACCGATATTCAAGCGGTCATAACTTCCTATGCCAACAACATATGGAAAGATTTTTTTGCCAATGTCATACTCTATTCTTTGTCTTAACAGAATAGTTGAGTCCTTTGAGGCGAAATGTTAAAATTTTTTTTACAAAAAATGTATTTTTGCCTGTGCAGTTTAGATCTGGACAAGGGCAGTTAATTTATCAATTTTACTTGGGGCATTTTTAATTGTCGGGAGGACAGCTTTAAATTTGTGTATTAATTGTTTAATATTAAGGATTTCATTGAGCTCTTTAAATAAAGTAATTAAGTCTGGAATATTGAAAGCCTCCATAAGAGGGGTGGGGTCAGTTTCAGAATTAATAACTGCATTAATAACTTTTGGCTGGCTGCGAACGGTTGCTCTTAAAGAGCGGCCGCTCGAGCTGAATCTTTGGTTTTGGGTAGGCCCGGCAACCTGTAAAGGAGGCTGCGTGGTTGTCCCCACAGTTTGCACAGCAAACTCTAGTTGAAATAATAAAATTATAGTTTGAAAAAACTAAAAAATACGCTTTTAGAGCTAATCGAACTAACATACACTTATAATACATCAACATGTAATATAGTTTAGCCTTTAGTATTATTAATAATATTAAATATATTACTTTTATCTTTTTTAAGAAATTGTCTAAATTTTATCTTTTATTAAGAGTTACATACATACATACACACAAACAAACAAACCCACATGTGAAACTAATAAAAGAGAATTAAAAATATATGTATTTTCCTTTTTTCAATATTGAGAAAACGACATTTCCCAAACAAACCCCATTTAAATATTTTTCATAAATGCAAGATATTTTTTCTCATTCACTTGTCTACTAACTGCTTTGTTACAATTTTAATGAATGGGACTTAAAAAAATAATAAATCTATTAAAGCAAAAATTAATGGCATTTTTCTAAAACGATTTTCCCTAATGAACGGAATCGCTTAAGAAATTTGAAGAAATATCGAAATGACTCCAATAAACTAACTTTATAGTTTAATGAGCACATCGGAGATTACTCAAAGAATTACTCTGGGAAGTTCCACCGTTGATGGGGCAACAAGGTGAAAGTAATGAAACAAGATTCTTGAAGTTTCTTCTCTTAACGAATTCATTTCGTTAATGAGTTCGCAAAAGTCTTTCGTAGGAGCTAATTGCATTGAATAAAATCATGCAAATTATTCCTCTTTTTTCATGTGGTCTTATTATAAATTTCTTTTACAAACGGAATTTAAAAGACAGTAACTGCAGTTATGTGTCTGGAAAGCTTGATATTTTAATGGTTTCTGAATGCAAGCTATTTCTCAAAGGAAATATTTTCCAGATGAAAAATGTTCATACTTCCATTATGAATGTTTTTGTTAAGGAAACGTAGGAGTTTCATGTACAGTAAACTCCCGGTTATCAGCGATTGGATTATCCTCGGTTTGGATTATCCGCGGGTCTTTTCACACTTTTTTTTTTTTTTAAACTGTGATGATTTATTGAATGCACCCATTTTGACTTTGCGAGATATACTTTTAGACAGGATCATATATCGCTTTGGGACAAGATGCTGTTAAAAAAAACTTCAAACACAAATTAAGAGAAAGAGTTTTTAAAGAAAAAAGCAACAACAACTGACTGGTATTTTTTTCAAAAACATAAGATATGTACTGATATTGTAGTCGTTATGTATTTTTTTAATTTATGAGCGTGTTATTGTTCGTTTTTAGCTTTTGCGTATATTTTTCCCATTCAATGTTATCGTTTTTAGTTATAGCTTAAATTGTATGTGTTGTTTCAAGTTTTTCCGGGGGGGGGGGCGGGCAAAGGGCGAAAACACAATGTAATTTCATCAGAAAGCAACAAAAACCACGCCCACTTAAATGAAAATACATTGATTTCTCAAAGTCAGAGGGTGGGAATTGACCCCCCCTGACCCCCCCTAAATGACGTGCCTGGTGTTATTAGTATTTTTAGCTATTGTATCTACTAATATCGTTTAATATTAAGGCTCGACCGATGCTTCGGCCAGGACGATGCATCGGCGCCGATGGTTGAAATTTTTTCCTTCGGTTTTTCCGCCGATGCTAACTTAGGAAAAACATCGGCCCATCGGCCTCGGAAACATCTAAATGCAGATTCTTGGCTGATGTTAAAAAAAAGTTTTCAAAAGAGGGAATTCTATCTTTATTTTTTACTTCACAATTGAAATTACGTTCACCATGTGGCTTGAAATCGGGTAGCAACGGGACCAACCCAGATCTGGGTTTTGGAACTTTCCGATTCGGGCAGATACCGAAATTTTCACAACACAGCAGAACAGGTTTGGAGTCAATTGCGACAAAATGTAATCAATTACGATTATGATTACGAGAAATAAAAAATTGGAGATTACGATTACGATTAAAACAGTCCTTTGCCAAATCGCAACTGCGATTACAACAACGATTAGATTATGTAAAAAATATCAGTGATTACAATTTTTATATGCCGATTTCGATTTCGATTGCACGATTATAGCTTTGGAGGGAATGTATTTATATATATACGGAGGAGGATCCAGAAATTTTTGCTAGGGGTTCAAGTTTCAACGCACCTTTTTTGTTAAGTGGAAGGAAAACGAAGCATGTACAATTCAAACTTCCTTTAAAATATCATACAGTATTGAACAGTAAGTAATACTTTGATTATCTTCTGTGAAATTAACTATCTATTTATTTTGGTAAAAGTTTACTGTCACGAAAAATAAAAATCTGCAATTTATAAATTGTCTACATGTAATCAATATTGGAACTATAAAATTCTCAAAATAAATTTTTATAAAACCTTCAAGTAAAATTTAACATTTCTTAATAATAAAAAAATGTTTAAAAATTTATAAATACACAACTTTTTCTTCTTTCGTATACTTATTGAGAAAAATAATATGGGCATTAAAATATAAAGTATGAACTATAGATTAAATTATAAATGAAAATATTTTGAAAAAAAAAAAAAGGTCAGGTTGCACGATTACAAGTCTAAATTATGAATATTGAAAGAAAGATTAAAATTACGATTACACGATTACGAGTGTCCCATTTTCAAACTATAATTATGATTTTGATTACAAAAAGAAAAAATAAATAAAATAAAATGTAATCGATTACTCGGATTACGATTATGTAATCGGCAATTACTCCAAGCCTGCGGCAGACACTTTCCGAGCGATCGCTTTGATGAGAGTTTTTAGAATTACAGTAAAACCTCCGACTGACGGACAGTCACTTAAACGGAAGTTCTGTCCGTTATTGGGAGGTGTCCGCTATTAGGGAGGATTATGCTGTTTTAGATTTAACCTATTAGTGTAATGCAGAATTATAATGAATATGTACCATTGCTGTCATGTTTACAATACCGTAAAGTCGGGTTACTTGGACCCTAAGGGGTTACTTGAGCCCATTACAGTAAAATGATAAAATCTAGGTTTGGTACTTATTAGTTGACGACTTGCACGTAGTTCCTCCTTTCTCCTCTAGGTAGAAGCACTCTGCAGTCTCTAATGCTAGTACCAAACCCAGATTTTATCATTTTGCTGTGGGCTCAAGTAACCTCCTTGTGGATCCAAGTAACCCGACTTTACGGTACTTATAATTTCGCGCATTATTTACCATATCTAGCTGGAACTGAACTCGTATCATTTTACTTTTGCACTTTTAAATGCTAGCGTGCCTTTGTATTGCAATCCTTTAAATCAGACCCAACGCTCCTCTCTTTTACCTTATCTTTCTATTAGAAGCATAATTCGGCTGCCTACGCCTTTTCCTTCACTGTTCTGTGATTTTCTATGAGCTATTTTTATTGAAAAATTAAAATTGTAAATATGTCGACGGCCTCTAACTTAGCATCATATTTACATACTCAGTTATTTTTATTCAAACTATAACATGGCTGAAAAAATTTAATTAACATGTTCACTTTAATTACCTAAGAAATAGATGAAATTGTAAATGGAATTCTTCAGAAAATTTTAAACGAAATTTTAACTTATACATAAAAGTATTGAATGACTATTTGCGGAAAATGGACCTACTGGTCCAACAGTTGGACTAACTAACTTAGACTGAACCAACAGATGGATTCCATTTATTTGACCATAAAATAATTAAAACAACTTCTTTTTTTTTCAATAAATGTTTAATTTCTTGAAAAAAAATTGATATAAATCTAAATTTATATTAATGGAAGACAAGGATAATATGTGATCCCCCTAATTTGCCATAGTGTTATTCTGTGGTTACAAACTGTATCCTACGCTCTTCTTTCCTTTTTTTTTTGAAAGAAATAATGGTAAAGTCTTGTTTACTATTATAGTTTTTATGGAGTTTTTTTCACTTCCAGTAAAAACATACCAACCCTTAGCTATTTGTTTTAGAGCAGGAAATATTTTTCTTCTGAAATAAAAAGACATATTTTGTCAATTATATTTTGTGTTAAAACGAATGAAAAGTTAAACAAGCTTGTTATTTTCCTAAAAATGATTAAAAATCAATAAATTGGTAGTAGCTAAAATTTGAGATAAAAATTAATAAATTAATAAAATAAAAAGTAAAATGAGTTCATTTGAAGTTGTATATATCCAAATAACCCCAGAATATTGAAATAATTAAAATATTTAAAGGGTGCAAAAGGATTGAAGTCTCATCAACTGTACGCCATTTTCAGCGAAGCACATGCTCATGCTCAATGTTGGAATATCAGGCAGAAAAAAAAAAAAAAAGAAAAGAAAAACCTTTTATTCACACGAAATTCATTTGGAAATAAAACGTTCTGAAAATAATTTTAATCCAAATCAAAAATTTCCAGAATTAAAACCATTGAGATGATGGTTTAAAAAGTAATTTCCAGCTAAGCACGTGATTAATATATAAAATATTGATTTCTATTACTTTAATAATTCATTTCTTAAATTGTCCTACTATTGAATGGTCTTAAAAATAAAGTGAAAATGAGAGAGAAGAAGCGGCCCCCAACCGGGAACTTTCAACGATCGCCGACTATACGCTGGATGAAATTTTCTGCAAATTTTATTTATTTACTAGCTGCCAGGGCAGCTAGATTAGCTTCCTGCGGCATGTTGATGCATAACGTCCCCCCTCTCTAACTTTTACCTCATTCTGAAGTTTTATTTGATATAATTTAATGTTCATTCGATTTCAAGACGTACCACGAACGTGGCCCGGCGTTGCACGGGCACTTCGTGCCCTGAAAGTAGTGAGGAAAATGTCAAGAAACTACTCCCCGCCAAGGCGGCTCGCTAACAGGCGCTTCACGCCTTTACTTTTTTCCTGTATAAAAAAAAATCATTCGAATTATTGAGATGCTTCGCGCCTTCAAGATGGTGAGGAAAGTTTCAGTAAGTTCAGCTCAGGCGCGGATCCAGAGTGGGGTCATGGGGATCATGACCCCCACCCCCTTAACCGACCAAATATAGCAAAAAATTGCATTTTTGGGACTTATTTTACGAAAAAACTGCCAAACCACCCCATTTTTGCACAAAAATTGCACTTTGACCCCCCCCCTTTCCGAAAATGACCCCCTCCTTAACCAGAAGCTGGATCCGCCCTTGGTTCAGCTCGCTCAAAGGAGAAAAAGCAGACATTGATACTCAGTTTTTAATATAAGTAGATGGCTCTTCAACAAATGAATGTTTCAAAATATTACAAGTAGCTAGCGATAAAAATACTATGTAAGTCGCCCGCTTATGAGTTTCGTGTTTGATTTAGTTAAGCCTTCATTCAAAATTCTCATTTTCATTTTTATTATTGTTTCATGGCATGGCAACCACGTTTTGCAATGCAAGAATGGATTTCATATTTAATCATTTATTAGGCTTAATCGCTTTAAACTTGACTACTTATTAATTGATATCTTAGCTAATTAAAATCGTATAATTATATAGATTGAAACTAATGAAGCTTGAAAAATTACCTATCTATCGGTACCTGGTTCGACTTTCAGTTCATTGGCGTTCAGGAGAAAGAAGCGTGACATAGAAAGATAGTTAGAAAGAAAGATAGTTAGAAAGATAGTTAGAAAGATACTCAGTTTTTAATATAAGTAGATTTTTCCGAAATTTTGCGTAAAAGAACGGTTTCCGTTCGCAAAACTCCTCGATCTCCAATTTTGCACTGTATGAAACTTTTTGCACCGTTCTTTCTTTTTTTTTTTTCCAAATTTTTGCCATAAAAGTTGACTCTCGACAGCTGATTGTGCGAAGATAAAACTCTAAGGATTTTTTTTTTGATAAGTGCACTTAAATTGTGAACTTTCGACGATCGTTGGTTCGTAGCTCGTTAAAACTTTTGTGGCAGTAGTTTTTCTGGTATTTGGTGCAGTGCCGGCGCAATTTCGTCGAAAATAATACTTTTCGAGCAGGATAGCGTCAAGATTCTATTTTGGCGCTATTGCGCCAATTCGCGCAGGTATTCCGACCCTGCTGTAGCTTGCATAGGTTTCTACAATATACTGAACACTTTTTTGTTCCTAGGAAATGCTTAAAACGCGAATGAATGATTTCTCAACCTACTACGTCTCACTCTCTTAGTTTTTGTCGAGTGGTAGACAAACAGAAATTTAGGCCAAAATCTGAATGACTGAAAAAGAAGTAGAATTAAATGAATATATGACCCATCAAATCTCTTTTAAACATTTATTTTTCTAATTGTTTGATTTTTTTTTACCGTTGGCCATCGGCCGATGGAAGAGGAAAAATAAAGGTCATCGGCCGACTTTGAACAATCGCCAACAATCGGCATCGGTCCATCGGCCAAATAATACCATCGGTCGAGCCTTATTTAATATCGTTGTTTACCTATTAATGGGATTATTCACGGTATTAGCTTTACTTCCGCTACCGTGCCACATTATTCCGCTTATAATCGGGAGTTTACTGCAATGTTTTTGAACGATATATCATCTTTCAATTAGTTTTTGCTTGAAGGTGAGTAATTATACTGAATGGTTACGTATGTACACATTCGTGTCTCTTTTTAAAGAAGTCTCATAATGCCGTATTTCAACCTTGAGAACAATCATCACATAGAAATTTATAAATTAAGTAACAAAACGAAAGCTACAGCAAAAGTCTTAAACTTTCAAAAGTATTAATTCTGAAAAGTAAAAACTTCCGACTCGAGCAATAAATTTATAGGGCGCCATTTTACGTCGGGATTTTGGTTTACGCTCTTATTATTTAGGAATAAATATAGAAAATTGAATTTTGAAGTTATTCATAATCCTTGGTGTCTGAATAAGGATTTCATGTTCATGTCTCTTTATGCTTTAATACTTTCATGTTATGGCTTTTACTTGTTGCTTTTGTATGTAATTTTCTAATGTTCAATATTTTCATACAAGAACATAATTCCAGTTTCAACATATAAATAGCTTTCTTTTGAAAATTGAAAGATTTTGCGCAGAAAGCTTTGTTTAAGTTTTAATTACATGCATTGACATGTAGGGGAAAAGGGCGCACTTGTGGCAAAATCAATGCGGAACTGCAAGGAAATAGTTAACGTGTCATTTCCCTGCAATTCTAGCAAAACTATATGATCCAGAGACTGCATTTCGCCCTCATTGGGGGCTCATTTTATCTGGATAAGCCGTAAGCATGTTGAAGGAGAAACACTGAATATAAACGTTTAGCTGAACATATTTTCCTCTACAGTGAGAAGTCAGAATTCATTTGACGTGTTTTTTCAAAGATACTGGATTTTCAAAGGGAAATGGTGGAAACCCGTAGAATCCTGGAAAGTTACCCAGAAATAATCTGAAGTTTCGGTTTTTTTTTTAGTGTACCTCAAATGATTCAATATGGCTCACCTTCCAACACGTCCCACTCTTCTTTATTCTCCATCTTTCAGACATACTTCCACTTTTCATAGTTTGTGTTGTAAAGAAAATAGCGGAAATCATTCGTGCCAAGAGAATGTCCAAATAAATTTCTTTGGTTTAGTTTCCCCAGGAAAAACCTGATATCAAAGAAACAGCCCAGCGTCAAATAACAATACTCATAAAAGAAAATTAATTGATTTGTTCTCCTCCCAGATAAACCTCTTTCTAACATCCACATGAGTTGGCAAACCTATCAGCATTGTTTATTTATTGTTGAGATGAAAAGATTTCTTTTACTTATTAAGTTCCATTAAGCAATACCGAGATATGCAGCTCCTTAATTAATGGAATCCCAGCATTTTCTCGGAGATATTTTCTTTTCTAATTACATATTTATTGCTTGAGTGCATCAGAAGTATGCTCTTTATCATCATAAATATTCAGTAAGTGATAATTTAACATTGATAAAGCATCGATTATTTATGACTAGAAATAAAAAATAATTTTTTGGTATTTTTTATGTTTTAAAAAGAAGAAACACTTAACTTGATTTAATTTAATTATCAGATAGATATTCTTTTTTAAGTGTGTAGTTATCTAGTAATAAAGATAAGTAATAAAGTAGTTAATTATTTTGGTAGAAACAGTTGAAGTGGTTGCATTAATTGCACTTCTCCGATAAGATGATTACGTCCGTAAAAAATCCAAAATTAATAGAAAAATATGAATTAAAAAGACCGACAGATTGAGGATTTTTTCCACTAATGCATTTAAGCATATAACAGCAATTCATGCATATTTGTAACAATTTTCAACTTTCTTTCCTGTACTAAATTGCTAAAAGATAGCAAATAGTAGTAATAAAAAAAATAAAAACGTAAATAATTAAAAAAATAAATAAATGAAATCAAATAAATGAAAGAAAAACAAAATAAGTAGTAGAAGAGAGAGAGAGAGAGAGAGGGGAGGGAGGGGGGAGGATAGAGAAACAGAAATTATTATTTTTTTTTAATTGAAAATTAGTGTCTCGTCTGTTTGGTTCGTCTTACGAAGAATTATTCGATTTGGCAAAACTCTCAGTGTGAGACTATTTTTTTCAAATCAATACATTGCATACGTATTTTTATTTGAACAACCTTTAGATGAGTATTGACCTTTTTAAAGATTTTTTAAGATTGACATGTGCCTAAAATTAAATAACTGTAATTGTTAAAACATGACACTATTTAAAATTTTATGTTTATCTTTCTTCTTTGTGTTATTACTGCCTTACTAAACTTTCTACTATTGATTTCAATTGAGTGATTCCATACCAACTTACCTGAAAAAAGAAAAGTTGGTCGCACGAACGACTAGGATTTTCTTTAAATTTGGCACTCAGGTTGATTATATAGAGGCATGGAAATGTCAAAATTTTTAGTTTCCTGTTACACTTATTTTCTACTACACTTATTTTCTAAGATACATGCCATCAAAGTTTGTTCGCCCCGTCAAAATACTAAAAAAGTGATGTTGTTTAATCATTTTTTATAAAAAATTATACTCATGCAATATAAAAGTGTTAGATATCTTTGGAAACTAGTTACTCCAGGCATTCAGAAAAAAAAATACTAGAATGTTCGTAATGAAAATTGCTAAGGTACAAGGCTCCTTGAAGTTGTCACCACAAAAACTTGATTTTAACGATTTTGCTAAAATTGAGAAATTTATTCAAAAAAAAAAATAATAAATAAAATAAATAAATAAATAAAATAAAAAGGATGTTTGATGAAAACAATAAATAGTATTTCTCCGATGCCTGAGCATTATGCATTCATAATTATAAAATACTAAATAATTCTTGAGAAATTAAGTAAAATAAAGGATCTCTAAATATTTATCTCATAAGTAATACACAATCTTGTGATTGGGACATTCCTGTTTTTAATACAGAATTTTTTGAATATCACATGAATATCAGGAAAAAAAATGAGGCCTCTTCGTTTGATGTAGGATATTTTATGACAAATTTCATTTGATGGGCTACTGACTGAGCATGGTGATAAAGAGTTATTAATTGCAGCATCGAATTCCATTTTACTTTATTAACAGTTAAATATTTAAGAAATAATTAAATAAATTAATATAAAGCAATTCATGAAGAATTAAAATTAGAACAAGTAATTCATTCCCATACTGATCTTTACAAAACTGGCATGTGCTGTGCACTGATAAGAACTGACAAGAATAAGTTTACTCACTAAAATACCAGTTCACATACCATGAAGTATACATTTTATTTTCTATAAAATAATACTGCAACAAAGAACAAGGGTATCCTCCTGCTTAGAGCCAATCAGGAATATCCTAATTATAAGATTGGGCATTGTTTATGATAAATATTCAGAGCTCCTTTATTTTAATTGATTTTTCAAGAAATTCTTTAGTGCTTTATAATTATGAATGCATAATGCTCAGGCATTGGAGAAATACTATTTCTTGTTTTCATCAAAAATCTAATTTATTGTTCAATGATTTAATAAATTAAATTTCATGACACATCGGGTAGATAATACAGCTATTAATAAATATATCATTATTTTTTGGTTTAATTAATGTTAAGTCCATGAGAGGGGAACAAAAGCATATGGTCGTCGCAAAACATGTATATACTATCAGCTGGATATCTCTTAATGCAAGAAATAACCAAAAGTAAACTCTTTTCCTGTGAATAGCTAACATATCAGTAGTTTGTTTTAAAAAAATTAAAATTACTACTGCTCTCCCTTAATGAGAAAAATGACTGCCAAGATGGCCAAAATCGCATGTTTTTGCCTTATGGCTTATCTTTAAACTTAAATATTTCCTAGAAGGAGTGAGAAACCCAAGTTATGCATTGTGTAACCATTTACAGTAAACATCTGTACACTACCAGAAACTGAGTAAACCTTTGATTCAGTCTTCCTTTTTTTGGAATAAATTCCTCAATTTTAGCAAAATCAGCAAAATCAAGTTTTTGTGGTGACAACTTTAAAGAGCCCTGTACCTTAGCAATTTTCATTATGAACGTTTTAGTATTTTTTTCTGACTGCCTAGAGTAACTAGTTTCCATAGATATCTAACACTTTTATATTGCATGAGTATATCTTTTTGTATAAAATGATTAAATAACATCATTTTTTTAGTATTTTGACGGGGCGGACAAACTTTGAGGGCATGTATCTCAGAAAATAAGTGGAGCAGGAACCTAAAAATTTGGATTCTTGCATGCCTCTATATAATCAATCTATGTGCCAAATTTAAATAAAATCTGAGTCGGTCGTGCGACCCCCGTTAGGTGAGTTGGTATGAAATCACTCCTTTATTCATTTTTTTAACGACTGACGAATCTTCTCTGACGGAGTACATAAGAATCTCGATGCTTCTTTAGATTTAGAAATCATGTACTATTTACAGATGTAATCCTGGAAAGATATTTTATCCATTTCATAATTTTTGAAAAAAGTAAACAGACAGTCTCTTATTTCCTTTTAACATCTGCAAACTTGAAATCACAATTTACTGAAAAATATCTGTTAAAAGCGATACGTTAGTTATTCTAATGTATAAGACTTTCTATCTTGGAATAGGATAACGTCGACTGAAATTAATCTGTGATGCAGATATTATGTGTCCATTGTCCAATGTAACAGTTGCATTGTTTTTGCAATAAAACGTTGATTATTAATATTTTACTTTTCAAACACAAAGGTATTTTTTCATTTCTGCAGTGTTGATCATTTAAATTTCAAACTGGGACAGCATAAGGAACAAATATCATCCATATAAAAGCAAAAACGATATCACTCTACCTTCAATAACGATACTTATTACACTATAGCTTCTGGAGTCGCAAAATTTTTTGACCAGCGGACCGGCAATAGCTTTCAAAAAGAAAAAAAAAAATCGCAAGCCGTTAATGCTTTTTTGTTTTTGTTTCATTTTTTTTCTTTTTCGGCTCTTTTCTTTCTTTTTTAAAGATCTTTTAATTTTCAAGCGGTTAAAAACATTAAATTTGAAAAAAAAAAAAAAGAAAAGAAAAAATACTGTCCCGGGAGGGTTTTTTCTTTCCTTTTATTTTTGCTAAAAAGAAAAAAAAACTTTCGTCTCTATCGTTAAGCTCTCGTGTAATATTAAAAAGGTCTGTTTTTTTTTGCCCAATCTTACAAGATTATAAAAATGATCCATGAATAAGTAAATATACACTAAAACATTCCTTAATGTTAAGGAACTGTTACGAAAACTATTTAAATGTAAAAAAATAAAAAAAAATATTTAAAGTTATATTCAAGTAATACACATTGCTGAAAAATGGAAGAAAACTATAAAAAATTCTCAAAAAATCCATATGACAGATGGTACATCATTATTATTCTTACCATAGTGTTTTCCTTTCTTTTTTTGGAGAACGGATTTTTTTTTAACGTGAGCGAGCAAAAATCTTTGACGACTGGTCAAATTTTTATGCTCACCTGTGCCGGTCCACTGGACTATCGATTGAGAGTCCCTATTCTAGAGGAAGTGCTTTCTATGACAGGCAAACTTATGCAATGCAGCAAGACTATTGCATTGGGACGTTGCAGAAAATGCTTTTTACTCTCTTAAGTTGGACTTTTTTTGAGCAACAAATTCTGTACCAATCGACAACATGACGGGAGTCTGTGCCCAAATACGTGCTGAGTGTGGACTGAATGCATATAAACGGATTTATAGCAAGAACTTTATATCCGAACTTTATATTTTATACATTTAAGCAAGAACTTGGCTATTAGCAAAGTACTGGATGTGCAGTAGGGTGGGGCGAAAAATGAAAATTTTTTCAGATCAACTTCTAATAGTTGGCAACAGCTGTCTTTGGTAATAGTTAGCTAATGTGCAAAATTTGAGAAAAGTCGGTTAATATCTTCAGGGGGCGCTGCAATCGCAAAGTTTTATCATAGCTTTTTTAGGGATTTTATGGTTAAAATATGAAAAACAATGCCGTTAGCTAATCTCATTGCATTTTTTCTTACTCATATGATATATTCATGCATTCAAAGCAAATGAAATAACTCATAAAAATTATTTTATACCATGTATTTACATTTGAAGCATCTTAAAAATAAACAAAAACGTGAAAAATAGTGATTTTTAGGACAATATTAAGTAAAAACTGATGAATTTTTACAAAATGTTACATAAAAATTATGAGAATGCAAACATATGAACATATTAAACAGCATTACTAAAACATCAATGAAATATGTTTCAAAAAATATGTACAAGTGTACGCAGCATACATGATGCGAGATTTTTATGTGTCACAGTTTGAGCTTTCAAAAAAAGTTTTTTTTTACTCTCAAAGAAAGACAGTTCCTTTGAGCCTCTTTAAACGTGTACGAATGAAACAATTCCTCTCTTCTATTCCACTTACGGTCAGTGATGCATCCGTCATAAACTTTGCGGTGGGTTCCACGGATTGAGTATGACAAGTAAATGTCCATATGTTTCGATGAAAATGGGGAACATCTCCGGTTTTCGAGTCATGTAACTCGTCTTCAGATAAGATCATTGTTGAAGGAAGTTCTGTTATAAGCAAAGGGGGTTAAATATAACGTCTTGA
>JAXGGA010017678.1:0-23727 GCA_038373865.1 Uloborus plumipes | reverse complement strand
TCACATCTTTTTTTTCTTGTATAATTATTATTCAAACATTTCCTGCTTAGGAGCGGTTACTCCCTGCTTTATATATTATCTGTTATTTTATTACTGCTATCAATTGCTTTTCCTCTTCAGTAAATATATGTGTAATTAACATTGAGCATTAAGTTATTCAAACGTAAAGTAAGAAATACTCCAAGATGTTTCTGGGTAAATCATTATGTAGAGCATTCGTTAGTAATAAACATGTGGCCTACAAAGAAAAACAATGTCCATGGAACAGGAAAGAGCGGCTATTGCTTTGTTAGTGTTTCTTGGATTCTATTATTAGTTTTAGAGGCAATAATTTGTGCCAACCATATTATGCCCTGTTACCTTCCATGGTTGAAAAAAACTTATGTTCTTTCTCGGCTTATTTTATAGAAAGGCTTACTTTACTGCGAAGATTCAAAAGGATTATTGAAAGACTGGTTTATTTAAACCAAAAAACTTATATCTGTTTGTAGAGTTAAATATTGACCATATAGAGTCAAATAAATAAATAAATCACAAAGCAGCATTTACCATTATTTCCACCTGAAAACAAATAGTGATGATAAATAATATCTCAGAAATTTAAATTATGTTTTTACATATACAAATCTAGTATTTTATACATTTTAATCTTACAAAGGTACTCATGCTTTAATTTAGTTATACATTTTTACAATACTATTGACAATACTACATATATGTGTAATCTTATTTTTAACAATCAGGGTCGTAGTTGGGGAAGAAGGGGGAAACAGAAAAACCTTGTTCCTCAAAATATTTGCTCTTCCTCATTGTAAAAAAATTGCAAAAGCAAATTTATTGTAAATTAGTTCCAAATCACATAAAAAAGGGCTTCTTTTTGAATTGAAGGTGGCATAAGTAATCTTAACTGAGTCTTTTTGAACAACAACAACTTTTTAAAACAAAAATTTGTCAAACATGACATCTATCCTATAAAAATGTAAGTTCCCTAGAATATTTTTCTCTACTACAGAACTATTAATAACTTAATATATCAACTACTCAGTATAACTGCATCATAGAATGGGATCCAAAAGGGCGTTTTATCAGAGTCCAGTACGCTCAAACAAGAAGAAGAGTTGGAATATATTGTTGTTGAAGTGTCTAACATATATTATAATTTTTCAAAAAAGACAAAAGATTTTTTTTTAAACTTTAAACCAAGGTTTAAACATTACCTAAATAAGGATCAGGGAGACACAAATAAGTCACATAATTATGAAAAAAAAAAAAAAACATTATATTACAGGAAACCCTAAGAGAAATGTTTGCCACTTTAAATTGAAAATACCATTCTATTTGAAGAAATGTCTACCATTTTTAATACTAAATTTATGCTAAAAAGTCAAGCAAAAGACATATGCTTGAAATATAGCATTTTAAAAATCATTGTTAAATAACAATGGAAATAATTAGTATTAATGCGTTCCCCACTTTTTTAGTTATAGACATTTTATTATTTATATTTTGAATGCCTAAACTTTTTACATTTTATGAAAACATAATATTACATGGGTGGATCCAGTTTTCTATTTTTGGAGGGTATTTAAAATATGAGCACAAAAATCCAAAGGGGGAATCCTAAATGTAATATTTGAGTATGTATTCTGTATCGAGAGCTCTTCCATGGTCATTTCTCGAAAATTAAGGTTTTCGAAAAGCAGTTTTGGCTACCTTTTCTTACAAAAAACTTAAAATAATAGGACTTTAAGCAGACAAAAAATGAATACCTTAATAGAATTTAAGTAGAGTAACACATCATCAAATTGCTTTAGTAAGAAGAAACATGAAGCCATGCATTGTCTTCCAGGTATTGTATCTATTGACAAAGAGTGACGTATAAAGAACATTAATGAAACAATAAAACAAATTTAAAGCTCAAAGAATTGGAATACTATACTTGTTTTGGATACTTAAAACAACATAGCTAATGTGTATACTCACTACTATACTAACATTAAAAAATGTTTGAAACAATTCGTAGTTTTTGTAAATGAAAAGTAGTTTGGCTTTGTTTTTGGGCAACTTTTACTTTTAAAAGATAAATTATCATTTTAGAATTCCTCTTTTCCTTTTTAATCATGAGAAAAAGACATTTAAACACAGATTGCTATTTAGACTATGATTACTACAATCCTCACTGAGTGCAAATTACGTCTGCTTCAAATTTGGTCAAAATCTGACAGTGTTGAGATCCATAAATAACACACATACAGACTTGTTTTATTTATATAGATTCGTTTCAAAATAAAATTACATAATATTATTAACAGGAGTACCCATTCCTATCCTTGGAGAAATTTAAAGAACCAAAACCACAACACCACAATCTCAAAACTTTGAATGACAAGGATTTTTTTTTCAACTATAAACATCAAGAGAAGTCGACTAGATGGTAGTGGATAATTATTAGATGACATAGATTGCAGGATCTCTACACCTCTTCGGAAAAAATTGGGTTAGAAATTTTACACTTACCTAACACATAATTAGACAAAAAATAATTATAATTTTACTTCAAATTTAAATGACTTTATTTACCACATTCACTTGCTGAACCTCCTACTAATTGAAAATACTGCTGTGCGACTTTCAAGTATTCTCTCTGTAAAAAAAATTTTATTACTTAAAATAGCTGTCAGTGGATAATTTATTATCAAATGTTAACAAAGGAACAACAAATTTCTATATGTGTGTAATTTGATTATGTCTCAATCATTTTTGAAAAAATTAACATTTTATTTTACACAAATCAAAATTAAATGAATTTAAAAATAAGTTAACGACAATGACAACAATTATTTCACCATATTTTAAACTAATTTTCAAATGAGAAAGAGAAGAGTGAATTTAATTTCTGATTAAATCATTATTGACAAAAACTAAATGAATAAAGTTTTGTTGTTTTACTCAGTATATTTACTAAAATCCTTGACGATCCAGTTAATATCACACCAAGATTAGAATTCGAACAAATGCTACAAAATATTCTTTGTTAAAAAAATTACCACTAAAAGAATTCATTCTTATCAATCAATAAGTAATAAACTGAAAAGTGAAAAATTACATAATTCTTTACTAAGTCTACAATCATTAAATCGGGAGCTCATTCTTTTTTAATATATTCAATTAAAAAAGAAAGAGCTCCCAATCTTAGCTTTGCCGCAAATTATTCTTCATGGGAAATTCTATATAATAAGCAATTTTAACATGAGATTTTTACAACTTACTGAACCCTGTTCTTGTCCATTAGCAGCATTTACCACACCTTTCAATATATACTCATGAGGAACAGCTGGCTCCAAATCTTTGATCAGATTAAATGCTTCCTGCACATTATCTAAAAATATTTATGAATTTGAGTAAACTTTAGAAAGTGACAGTTTTGTTATATTTAATATTTCTATGATATTTTGATTTAAACATATCATGGGATAAAAGTTTACTAAAAAGTTTACTTTCAGCAAACACTAGTTTTATGTGTTTTAATAGCAACAGTTGTGGTTTCTTGAACATGAAATGAGTTTATACTTTGAGTTAACTTTTTGATTCATATACACTCAAAATCATTACTAAAAAGTCCATACTTTATACAAACACAAAACTGACCTTGCTTTAAATGATATATAACAAGATTAAGCCTTGCTTCAGGAAAAACATCAACCAATGGGGGCAATATCTGAAGGGCACCTTCCCCACCTCGAAAGACTACCTGTATTTCAAAATAAATTAAGTAAGCACATGATTCACTTGGATGACAAAAAAGATTTAAGAATTACTATGGCAGCATGAATAATCATTACGGAAACTGTATTGCACTGAATAATGCTAAATAAATCAGTTTATGTAGACACATTTAAGTTAACTTTATAATCAATAAAATAAAATAAGAGTACAATAGAGATGACCAGCAACAGGCTCTGGGTCCAGTTAGGATGATCCTGGTCAGTTTATTAATCCCCAATGAAGATCATGAGCCCTCCTACAATTATTCACCCCATCGCCAAGTAACAGCTGCTTTCAGTAAACTATTCCAAATTCCTACAACCCTGTTGAAGGGGAGCAATGTTTCTAACTTTTAACGTTAGTTTGGGATTTGAAAGACTTAAAACAATAACCTCTGGTTTTGATAACTGTGCAGAATGTTAGCCCTGGACATCCTACAGTTTAATTTAAATAATTGGATTATATCCCCTCTTACCCATCTTTGCTAAAGACTATACATATTCAGCATTTGGGGAACCATAATCAAGCTGGTTTACTTGTACTCTGAACCCTCCATACAAAAAGCTTAGGTTTTTACTGAATATCGTTTCATCTATGTGCTAATAACTTTTGCACATAAAAGATGTACCCAGTAAACAGTAACCAAATTACAAATGTATCCTGTTAACATTGATACATTTTTTGTTCAATATTTTGCACCAATTCAAACCTTTTATTTTAATATTTATGGCTATAGTTGAGGCAAACCTAACCTGGCAGCTTTGCAATGCTGTGACTTGGATCTGAGTAGCCTTCACAATGCTTCCAGGTTAGATTTGCCTCAACTATAGTTCAAAAAGTTTTTGAATTTTCGTCATAACATGAATAATTTATTTTCCAATTTATGACTTCCACAACATTTTTAATGAATTAATTGTATAAAATAAGTGTCTAGGAACAGTCTGTCATTTAAAATGTTTTTCAATAAGCTCAGACACGTATCAAGTCATAGAAAAGTATTCACACAAATTTAAACAAATTTGATTGCACATAAACTTAAAAAACTACTTTAAAGTCAAAGTTTCCTATTTAAAATTAATAATAGTGAAATGAAGGATTTTACCAGATTATGTCGAATTAAATCTTTGGCATAAGTAAATGAAGGAGAGGACATATCTTGCAAACTCTTTAATTCAGCCTATGTAAAATTAGAAAAAAAAAACATTTATTTACATTACTAAGTACATAAATTGAAGCTTAAAAATAATATGCAACTAAAATATACTAAAATATAAAAGAGTAAAAAATATAGCAGCATTTTTTAATAAAAATATGTATTATTTTAAACATATAGATGTCTTAAAAAACTATTTTTAAAACAAAAGTTTTGTAAAGTTAGAATGAAATATGTAACAAAGAAAGGCAGTAAAACACTAAATTTATATTACATGAAAATTGTTATCATTTCAGCATTAGTCAAAATTAGCAAATAGTTAGGGAATCAATCTTCTTACTTTTTCCAAAGAATTAATTCTTGCCACTTTTGTGTTATATTTTGTTTCGTGTAAATCTATAAATTAAACTATTCTTAGAATCTTAATTTTCAATTAAATTAAAACTAAATGTATAAGTGGAATCAGCATGCCTTATTCATTTATTGAGATGCAGGGTAAAGTTTTGAGAGCAATAGGTTTATATGCCAGAGCAAACTACATATTTAAAGACTAACACACCTCAACTAAATACACAGGATGCAGATTAAAATGCATATGATATTTTTTAAGAAAAACATTAGCCGTATGTACTAGAGAACTTGTAGTAAAAAATATCAACATTACTCAACATAAATTACAATAGAAGTGGAATTACAAAACATTAAATGTTTCAGCAGACACCATATGATGTTATGCATTACAATAGTTAAAAATATTTTGACTTGTCATTTGACAGTCAAGGGGCCAATTGCTCTCCCTGCATTTGGCTTTGAAAAAATAATGATTTAAGGGTGTGGTTTTTATGTTTTCTGATAAAAACAGCACGGCATATACAAAATTTGCATCCACTCTCCCTACCAGAACTATTTAAATGACGAGCTTGTATTTCTTTATTAGTTTGTACTTAAATTTATGAGATACCTTTCATATCTAGCCACTGAATACAATATATATACTTAACAGTTTAAAAGATTGGATCCAAATTTCCCCCTTGAAACCTACATTATTTAAAACAGAACTTAAAATTGTGCTCAACATATTAGAAGAGTTGTAGAAAATATTCCTATCTTTTAGGGAATTTAATGTATCACAAAATGCAAGTTCAAGTATTTGGACAGACCTTTGAAAAATGATATTACTAAAATGCCTAATATTATACTATTGAGAAACATTAAAAGAAATTAGAGTAAATATATGCAAAATCATTTTTTTATTATGCAGCAATATAGTATGCAGTTATTTTCAAATCATTGATATATTTCATTAATAAATGTTAAGTATACCTGAACAGAAACATAAGATATTGCAGTAATATTTTAAATCAGCCATACTCAACTACTTGTTTCATCATTCAAAGGATTTTGGAAGAAAATTAATCGCTTACAAAATGCTTTTTTGGCCTAAAAGTCATGATCCTAATTATACAAGCATAGGGAGTATTGGAAACTTCAGTCAATTGAGGAAGACTTTCAAATATCTATTTTTGAATAGCAATTATATTATTACACTTTTCTGAACAAATTATGTTGTCTTCTGACAGGTTTCAATATTTTTAAAGTTTCAAACTGTCAGCATGGAGAAAGGAACAGCAATATCTCTAGTCCTCATATACAAGAGGCCCATAATATGACCTTAACAGAAAATTTAATGAAAGTTAGTGTGTGTTATAAACTGATAGTTCTTCTATCTTTTAGGGTTATTATTATTTAGGGTTATCTTTTAGGGTTTAAATTATCTTTTTAGGGTTAAGTCGAACCTATTCATTTGCAAAAAGATTTTTTTTTTCTGTATGAATCTGCATACAATAAGCATAATCATGACCCATTTAAGAGTTATTACTAACTGCCTTTATATGAATATGTAATTAAGCCAATCACAGTTGCTCTCAGGATCCCAATCCCTAAGTTGAGTACAGTTGCATAATCAAAAGAGCAAATAAAGATGTTTCAATAACTTAGCAATAACTATTGAAAATATGTATAGTTAAAAAAAGAAAAGTGATATTTTATATGAATACAAGAATTGTAATTACTTCAGCTGCTTTTCCATTATATAATCGAAAATGATTACATGCTTTTAAGTTAATGGCTGTCGCACTGTCTGGATAATGTTGCAAGTAAACAGCAAGAACTTCCTAAAATTTTTAAAACATTGTTAGAAGAAAAAAATCTAAAATAATGTGATAAACAATACTTTGCAATGTAATTATTGGGCAACTTTCAAGTTGTAAGAGAAGTAAACATTTATTCAATCATTAATGATTGAATGAATTTCTTCATATGATTTAACAATATTTACAGCCATGTTGCCATTTGTAACATTGCTACAACTTACTACATTATGGAAGGACTGAAATATATGATCCCCCCCCTCCCCAAAAGCAAACTTTTCTCTTGTTTATGAAATTGATCCAATCGAAAAAGTTGACGTGATGCCAGAGTTTGAGTGTTGTTATAATATGGGTAGCCTAAAATATTTCTTACAAAAAATAAACAGCAGTGGTTGCATGCACTTATACTGGTTAACACGAGCATCTGATTGAAAAAGCACCACCGCGTGATAAAAGTAATAAACAAATGAGAGCAATCAGCATTATCACTTAAATATTTTAAACATAATAAAAGTGCTTCACAAGTCATTACATATTTTCAAAACTAGTAAAGTTAAAACTTAATGTTATGTTGCGATGCTTTTGTGCAACTATTAAAACATGAAAAAAAAGAGGGGGGCATTGAATGTATCCCCAGTAAATTGCTAAAAAATGTGAAGTAGAAGTCATCTTAGACTTAAAAGAAGATGTAAATTATTCAAAAAAAAAAGTAAATCAAAAAAGCATATCAGAAAATTCTCCTCCCCCCCCCCTCCTCCCTCCACACACACACCAAAAAAGATGTTGACCAAGCAAACAAATGCACATAAATATTTTTAATTTATTCCCAAAATGGGAGATGGGATATATATGCATATTTTGCATTCTGCAGGTAAGTTTAGCTCAGGCATCACGTTGTTTCAGCTCATTAAATTGCGATAAGATCTGTTTAAGAAGAATATGAGATTACAAAGAATGTTCAATTTAACTATTTTATACATAGAATCAAAACTAGCAAGGAATTAACACTTTTATTGCACAATTTAAAGCAGTTGCCCAAAGAAAAGCTGAAAAAGAGCATGTTAATAAACTTTGAAAGTCAGTTCATTGCTTTTGCACTCAAAAATGGTTTTTGGTATTATGAAAAAAATTCAAACACAAACATACAGAAAGATTCATAAAGAGAACTACAGTAAAATATATTTCTTACCTGTGAAACATCATAATAATCCAATTTGTAGTAGCAAAGAGCAACATACACATTAAGGGCTATAGATTCCCTACCAAAACAAACAAACCTATTAATAACTTAGTAATCAGTAGTGACAATTAAAAAAAATAAATGAAAAAGATTTTTTTTTTTGTCAAAAGTGGATGAGTTGGCAGCTGCACAGTTGAGAAATATTTTTCTGGTTTTGTCTATAAATTAACTACAGATTGCCGAGTGTTTATTAAACAGATTTTAAAACAAATACCTGTTATCTAGAAGAATATGTTTATAGATATCAATCGCTTCTTGATAGTGTGATCTTAAGTAATGAATTGAAGCTAGGGATAGCTGATCTTCTAAAATGTCCTTTAACTGCTGATGAAAGACCATCAATAACTTTTCATCGCCAAACTTGTGTGAAAGATGAAATTGTAGACGATTTTGAAGCTCAGATTTCGGACCTGGTAACAGAAAATAAAGTAACTTGTTGACTATCAATAACTATACTTATTTTTATTAAATGACACAAGAGTAAATGACAACTATGCTACAAAATATAATTTTGAAGGGAAAAAATGTTAAAAAGACATAAACTAAGTATCACTAAACGAATGTAATGAATTGATAGTAATTTTAACCACAATAATTCATAAAATCTTTAGGAAAAACAAAATTCAAACATTTAACTGCATAATACTTAAGCCTGACTTCTCTATAAAATGTATTTTTTTAATGAAGAAAAATGTAAAATTATTCTATTGTTCAATTCACAGAATATGTAAATAATTGCTTGTATACTATTAAAACAATTGTCTAGAGCATTCTTCTTAATTCTAATACTAAAAAGTTCTATAAAGTGAACACAATCAAACCTAAATAAGTAATAGTAATAAAAAACACAAGCACTTAATTGCAATGTTTTAAGTAGGGCTGCAACATGATATCCATGACATTGATGACAAAACATCGATGTTTTGAAACATCGACCTTCTTTTACATACATTACGTGTAAATTTAAATGTACAATAACCCCTAGTTACATCTCTCAGTTGGATATATCGCACTTTTCCTTTGTCTCCCGAAAACATATCGACCATAAGATATCAATGTTAATTATGGAAAATTTTCTCCCATTAAGATAGATATGGCAACTACTGATTAACAATGTATTTTTTTTTTATTATTTCCTTTCCGTTGAAATATAAAACATCTACATTGAAAAATAAAACATCGAACATGAAACAATGATCTTTAACAATCATCGACTGTAAATGATTGGTGGTAATTAAAGAAGTTTTTTTCCAATAAGAAGATACATACTGCAACTACTGATTAACAATGAATCTTTTTTATGCATATTTTTATGGAACTTTTTAGCTGAAATATAAAACTTCTGACATAGTAAAAAAAAAAGGAAAACAAATCACCGATGTTTAAACAATATCGAGTGCAAAACACCAATAACAACCATGGAAAACTTCTTTTGATTATACCCTATTTAACGAGAACTGATAGTAGAAGTAAACAAAGAGGGTTGCCACATTCACAAGTTACTCCTCCGATTGGCAATACTACTTTGAATTTCGACTGCACTTCATTCGTAGCGAGAAGTGCCCCAAAAGAAAGTCACGGGAAGTCAGTACGAACAACTTAGAAAAATCGCTCTACACATACAAATTTTACAGAAAAAAAGTATTTTTCTACTTTCAGAGAATACCATTATTTTTTGAAAAAGAAAAAAAATCTTTTCTCAGTAAAATTATAACCTACGAAAATATTTTGTTGGAAAACATGATTTATTAAAGGAATCGGGGAGCGGGATCTATGTTTTGTTTTAAAAATATAAATACAAACATTTCTTCACCAAAAATGTCCATTTACTTGAGTAAAAATAAATAAATGAATTCAAATAAATAAATAAATAATACAACATGTAGGTTGTTGTAAATTGTTATTTTATAAACCTTGATTCCAATGAGTTTTTTAAAAACAGACATTAATAATTTATGTTTAAATGCAGATTGCTTTTAAAATATCTATATTTTTTAATGTCATAAAATGTTTCAAACTCGGTACTTAATTTAACGTAAAAAGCAGAAGATAAATGTGTCGTGTTTTCGAGCAGACGAAAAGAACGAGACTGAACCCTTCGCACTGGCACCCTTCGAAAATATTTGCGCTCTGCTTAGTGTCAAAATAGAGGCCGATCAACAAGTGAGACCACGATTTGAAGGACACAAGATGGTTATTGGACAGATCGCCCTTCCACATTTTGTGGGGGAAAATTCAAGCAAATCTTTCAAATAATAGAACAGACAAGAAGGCTTCTTCATTGACGTTACATATATTGTTGTTGATGAGCGTAGTGATAATCTCGGACACCTCCCTTAGCGTCGAAATACACACTTCACCGCACACTATACACTTGAGACATCAAGAGCTGTTCGGGCGTTAATTTCTACTCAGTGGCGGCGTTTTAGCGATGTGCGAACAACGCGACAATACTGGATCGGACCCGTGCCCCTGGGGATACCACAGCGTATCTTTTAAAAATTCGGGGCTGTTAAGACCCCAAGAACTCCTATTGCACTCCAAAGGGCCGCCTCGGTGTCTACGTTTTAAAGTTCATAGGCAAACATTTATTTATTTTGAGGAGGGCACCAATTACCTTAAATTTTTAATGAAGTTGAAATCCAAAAAGTATGTGTCAACAAACGATATTTATCAACCAAAAAATCTAATCTTCAGATTCTCGAGATCGGGATAAGATGTCACTATACAATTTAGAACAAGTTTTTGATTGAAGTAAACTAGATGAACCAAATGCATGTGTTGGAGAATCTTTGGAAAAAATACAATAAATAAATCATAGCAATTGTATTTTTTCAATTGCAGAAATTCTCAGAATATTTTAAAATATTTTTTTAAGAACTTTTGCGGTGATATTTGTAGAACAATTTTGGATTGAAATAAAGCAAATGGCGCATGAACTAAAAAAACTTTTGCAAAGAAAAGAAAATAATAAATATTTAATGACAGTTGAGAGGAGGGGGAGAGTGAAAATACAGAGAGAAGATGATGAAAAGAAGTGAGGGGGGGGGGGCTTCGTACAATTTTCATTACCTCTTCTTTATTTTCAATGATTGTTTATAGGTACAATACAATCAGAGTGATAATTTATATTTCTTACAAATATTTATTATGGAAGTAAATTCCTAAAACCAATGCTATTTTGACAACATATATTAATGCTTTGCATCGTAAAATAGATTGATTTCAGTTGTTAAAAATGAACAGCGTTTGAAAAACATTGCTTTTAGTTTTCCTATCAAAACCCGAAAAAGGGAGAAAACGTGCGCGAACATTTCGCTCATCTGGTTGGCGTTGTTTTTACTCATATTAAGCGCCAAGCAAACAGCAGTATCGCCAAGTGTCACGTTGCTTTGTTTACTTCTACTATCAGTTCTCGTTGAATAGGGTATAGTTCTGCGAGTTCGGTTAACGATATACATCAACGTTTTAAGAAATATAATTATTACACACCTTTTTTGCTGAAATATGAAACATCGACATTGAGAAAAAACATTGAATTCCGAACATCAATGTTTGAACAACATTAACCGTAAAACATCCAATATAAAAACATCTATGTTTTAATAGAAACATTGATGTCGCAGCACTAATTTTAAGGTTTAAAGAAAGCCCTCTTTCAATGAAAATATAACCTTAAGGATAAAAAGTCATTTCAGAAAAGCAACAAGATAGAACTAAAAGCAGTTTAAATAAAAAGAACCGGAGTTTAGCAAAATAAGCAAAACCAAATTATACCTAAAGTCAAAATTTATTGCATAATTTCCATCCAGGAAAGGCGTTAAGCAGTCAATTTTAGAAAAATCCTATGAGAAATAAATTTTATCTTATAAATAAAAATGATGCATACTAAATTAGCAATAAAATTCCTATCAGAAAAAAATATGTAATGAAGCAATTGTAACATTTAATTAGGAAAAAGAAAGAAGAATAATAAAAAAATAATTTAAAAAACAGAATAATGGAAAAACAATAAATATTATATTTGATCAAAGTCCAAAACATGTAAGCAGAGGATTGAAAGATAAAAATAAAAACAAGAATTAAGAACGATGAACAGATGAGAGTTACATTAAAAAACGGTGAAACTAAAACACCTCCCGGTGGCAGCAAAAAGTGCCTTTTCACATGTTATCAAAATATTTTGAGATTTTCATTGAAGGTTAAGCAGCAAATAGATGAAATCATTTTTTTTCCTGCAGAGAGAGCAGCACATTTTATGAATAAATAATTTACTCATAATTTTTTTAGAAGGTTCCTTCTAACAGACAAAAGTTATACTTTGACAATGTTCAATGAAAGTAATTTATTTAAAGAAAAAGAAAGTAAAAATCACCTTTGCCAACAGCAGTATCAGCTTCTTTATACATTCCAAGGTAAAAATAGCAGCACCCCAGATATGTCCAAATTTCTAGAGGTACATCACTTTTCTTTAGGACACGGTTATACTCCTAAGTGGAAATATCTTGCTGAGTATTTTAAAGTTACAGAAGCATGAAATTATCATTAATACATGGAAACGTTTATTATAATTGAATTTGTAATTCACATAAAGTAGCAGTTACAATCTTTCACTGAAAAAAGAAAAACTCAAAGAGCTTTATAATTATTGATTAATTCATAAGTTAAATTACTTTTCTTTAACATTGCAGCGTGAGTTGCTATAATTTTTTATTAAAAAATTTACTTCTTTACAAATGTCACTTAACATTTTCCCAATGCAAAATAATATTTATTACACACTGTATAAAAATGAATTTGAGCATTTGCTTTCTCAGGTTAGCAGTATGGTAATAACAACTAAAATAAAATAGCACTGACAAATATACTAGCATTAATAAAATTGAAATGGTTCAGGCTGGTAATACAGTAAACTTGATTATACTTTTAAATCTATTCACAAATCAAATGTAACTTTTTCATATGGCAGCATACGAAAACAGGTTGATGACTGGATCCCCTCAAATATGTATAATTCTTCACTCGTGGAATAGGTTAACTGCCACAAAGATGGCCAAAAGTTGTAGCTTCAGATGGAAAATATTTTAAATAGAACTAATATTTTTATATTCAAGCTATGCTTTTCGTCTACATAATACAACAATTAAAATTTATTCCGAGAGCAAGATAATTTTATTATATACTAGCCGGGTACCCGGCCCTGCCCGGGTTTCTGTGGGTGTACGGTGGTTTAGTGAAACTCATTCATAAATTTCCCAAAACTAAAGTGCATATCTATAAACATAATGGCTACTTCTGTAAACAATGGCTATGTTATGTATAAACTATAAAAAAATAATGCAAGCTAAAAAAAATAGCAAGCTACAAATAATGTTTGAGTAAATAGGAAATGTTATAAGCTTGGTATATTAAAATAAATATATATTTACAGTATCAATCGCACTGAAATTAACCATTTCCAAATATTGCTCGTTAAATAAGTCCCATTATTAGTTTCTATCCTCGTGACAACATTGGTGAGGTGAAAACATCTTATGTACCTAATTTAGAAATTTTTTTGACTATAAACACTTTCTATTGTCTAACTATTGCCAAAATCAATTTTTTTTTATTTCACCCGTTAGCGATTGTTGGCTCAGATAAATATAAAAATCCTTAGAAGGCAATAAATTCCATACTTACTCCAGAGAAGCCTTGGTTCAAAATTTTCAATATGATTACAATCAATATTGTTGCTGCATGGCACCAAATTTTTGCAACAATGGGTTGAAAATTTAATCATTTAATGCGGAAATGCCATGAAATTAACTGTTTTCCATAATAACTTTTTTAAACTAAGCTTTTTAGAAATAAATTATAGCTTATCCTGCTCCCTGTTACTATAGCTATCTACGGTGAAAAAATGGTTAAAATCGGTCCAGTAGTTTGGAAGATTACCTCGGACATACGTTTTCAAAAGTAGTCTTAGTAGTTCCTAGCAAAAATACCCGGCGTTGCCTGGGTCAGTAATATTGAGAAACAATTTATATACTCACCTTTGTTTTTTTTTCCCTGAACTGAAAGAACTCAAAACACACCGCTTTGACAATTTTTAAAATGTCGCCAAATTTTTGCGTAACTGTTTTGGGATACCTAGGATAATTTTGCTCCCCTCCTTACTTTTATGAAAATACATTAAGTATTATTATGTCACTAATTTTTGTCACAGAGAAATGGAAATCAAATGTTGAGATACTATTGCTGACCATAAAATGACGTTAAAAGTTTTTATCCTAAATGATTTCGAAATTAATAGGGAACATTTAGCAATTATTTATGCAAAAATGCAAATTAATGGTAATTTTAGTCTTGTTTAAGGGTTTTATTAATTTAGTATGTGGATTACTTTACTTTTTGACATAATTTTAAAAAGGTTTTTAATGGATACATACGGAATGGGAAAACAAAAGAAAAAAAATACGTAATAATACTTTACGTTTTACACGACATAACCAAAATAAAACAATTATTATCTGATATTTATCGACTGCAGCAAAATCTCAATCATCGATATAATACTCCAACTTTTCAAATGTGGGAGTATTATATCGATGATTGAGATTTTGCCGCCAGTCGATAAATATCAGATAATAATTGTTTTATTTTGGTTATGTAGTGTAAAAAGTAAAGTATTATTACGTAGTCTTTGGCACAAAAACTGGCGTCAGTTGAAAAAATCGAGGAGAATCTCAGTTATTGAAATCTTGCAGCAAATTTGGCAAAATTTCAGTTCAGTCGGATACTAAGAAACTGCCCTATTGTAAGTACCCAGAGAAAGTGACCAATCAACGCAAAAATATTTAAGAAATACCGTTAAGTTGTATTTAAAGCTTCATCAAATTGGAAAATAATGAACCTAATCCAGTTGCCAATCTCTTCAAGCGATTACGTTACCGATACTCTAAAACACATATTTACAAAACTCAAGAAAATAATTGATGCAGTGAACAATCTACTAATAAAGGAGTACAATTTATTCTACAAAATAATATTTGCACGTTTCAAAGCACAATAGAAAACACATTGTCTTAATGATAAATATTCTACTTACAACTGAGACTACAAAATGTTTTAAAATACAAACCATAGTAAAAGCTTGTTTGCCTGCTGGCGCGCATTCGTTTCCAATGTCTATGTAAAAGCCTTTATATTACCCATGAAGCTGGAAAAAAATTACTTTTTGATTTGACTTGAGAAAAGCCTTGAACATTTAATGCGAAAAGCGGAAATGATACACGCAATTCTACCTATCGACAGAGAGTTGAGATGATGCACTAAATACTGAATTAGTTTCCTAGAAGCCTTCGCGGATTTATGCGAAAAATGTACCTTAAATTGGAATGAAAAAGCGCTACCAATCGAACTTTTTCGAATATCGTTATAAATTATAGCCTATATGTTATTCTAATGCATAAGCCACATTATGGTAAAAGTTTCATTAAAATCCGTTCAGTAGTTTTTGCGTGAAAGAGGAACAAACATCCAAACATCAAAACTTTCGCATTTATAATAGTATTAAGATATTCATGTATAATAACTTAGATAGATAATAAAGAACATCTTTGTTCACTCCAAATAATTGGAGATATCAAGATGCAGAATTAAAAAAAAAATAATCCTCCCCTGATTAAAATTTTGAATTCAGCATGCTTGCTATGAATTAAAACTTCAAATTGCTTTAAAACATACCTCCATTGCTCTTCGATAATCAGACAGATGAAAGGCACAATATGCAATCCATAAATCATTTTTTAAATCTCCTTTTCCACTGTTTCTCTGAAACTAGAAAGACAAAAAAACAAGTTTAAAAGCTATTCTTGGAGGCAAAAAGAATTATAAACTACCTAAGTTTTTTTATAATTATTTTTCAATGTTTACAAGGATTAGAGCAGCAGTTTACCAGTATATTATGTTGATTTATTTATTGTAGTAATGATGTTTTTATACCTCTAGCAATGTAAGAGCTCCAGTAAAATCTCGATTTTTGATAAATTCTTCTAAAGAAGGAACTTTAGATCTACTTTTTGGATCAGCAGCAGCAACAGCTCCAGCTGCCTGAGCAGGTTTTGTCCTAGATAGCAACTAAAGGAAAATATAAATATTTAAGACCATGTATTTGCTCTACAGAGTAAAGATCTTTTTAATAAAATGCTTTAGGGTACATAAACCAAATTAAAAATCAAACATTTTCCAGCACATGGAAAGTCAAGTATGATTTTCCAGGAATGTTCCATAGAAAAACCAAAAGTAGCACATGTGAAATATAAAAATATTTTTGATACAAAATTAAACCGACTTCAGAATTTCTATCGGCAATTGCTCTAAAAAGTTAAAAAAAAAATTATTCTTTGAACACAATTGATCCTCCTTTAAAATAAGTCTTGAAGTTGACGCAAAAACACTAAATAAAATCATACCAAACTATAATTCAACTACACTGAGACGCAAAAGTTTAGACAAAATGCAAATATATGACTAAAAAGAAAACTACTCGGCGAAATGCTTTCAAATTTTTATTGCAGGTAGACAATATGGTCTTAAATATGTATTTGGAGTTTTTAAAAATATAACTGAAACGAAAATCGGTAATTAAAAAATAGTTTTTTTCCACTGTTGCAAAAGTTTAGACACAAGTCAGATTTTCTGCAAATATCCCTTGAAATGTGATTGGTGGAGGGAAGGCGGGACTTTTTTCTTCTACTATACACTTCGCAACTTTGTCTTAACTTTTGCAACAGTGAAAAAAAATGTCTTTCTAATTTCCAATTTTCATTTCGGTTATATTTTTAAGAACTCCAGTCATACGTATTTGAGACCTTATTGTCTACCTGTAGTAGAAATTTGAAAGCATTTTGTCGAGTAGTTTTCTTTTTAATCATATATATGCATTTTGTCTAAACTTTTGCATTGCAATGTATAAATAAATTTTAATGGACCCAGGTTGTTTAATCATATTCAGAAGAATTACTTTGACAACCACATATTTATGTACTACTACAAATATTCTGTTCCTAATTTTCAATGCTTTCTCTGAAAAATGTTGGCAAAAGTTGGTTGAACTTCATTTTACCTGATCGTTTTTGCACCGACTTCAAAACTTATGTTTGTTATGTTATTATTTTTTACTTTTCAGAGCAATTTCCGATTAAAGTTCTGAAATAATTTCAATTTTTTTCAAAATTATTTTTATTTTATTCTTTAGTGCAAATGTGCTTCAGAAATAAGGTAATGTTTCTATTACAAAACTTCACCTAATTTTCTCAAGTAAATGGTCCATAAAAGAAACTATGCAAGAAACAAGAAAAAATCTATCAAAGTGTCTAAAACTTTAAACCATTGACACTAAACACCAAACCTTATTATGCTCTGGTATTTATTTGTCTGCTACTTTAATCAAAGTCATTTAAATATTAACAATTTTTCAACTGATTTATATTTCAAAGCAATATGAATGTCTCGTGACAGAAATACTATATATATGTAGCTCGTTATCTGATATCAGCATTAGATGAAGATAAAAACACCATAGAAATGAATGTATTATGTAACCCTTCATTCATTAAAAATTGAAAATTTTGAGAAGCCTTCATTCAAAATTGTCATTATTACGATTACTGTGATTAAGATGTCTATTTCCCTCGATTTTTACAGAATCCCGTTATCAAACCATGGTATTAACTGGAAGGTATACCCTTTAAAACACAAAAAGAATTTTTGAAATCGGTCCAGGCATCTTTTTAGAATCTTATAACATACATAAAAAAAGAGTCTCGGACGAATTGTATAACCTCCTCTTATAGCTGAAAATTAGCGGTCGCCACTCGCCACGTGGCGATTAAAGTTGCAAAAGTGCCGATTAAAAAATGTGGCATCGATCGCCACCCTTGGTCGCCACTCTTGCTCAGTCACTCTAAACATTCCCAATCGAACCACATTTCCCCCCTCCTGTTCCGCGCTACTTCCATGTTTTTCTTTCCCCACCTCTTCTCCCCATCGCTAGAGGGAGAAATTGAGCCACAACAGGAACCGCCATTCGTCATTTGCACTTTGAAACCTGCACGTGGCACCTGCTTTGGAATGGCTGCTCAGCGATCACGTGGGGGAAAGCGCAAAATTGAAGAAGAGGAGTCACTTAAAATAACATCGTTTTTCGTTAAAATGTTATATATTTTTAAACAGTTTTAATAAGATCAATTAAATCTCAATACAAATTTAAAAACCTTTTTCTTTTTCAGAGCATATATAAATAATTGAAACTTATCATACTATTTTAATCAAGTACATGATGTGTTTAAATAAACAATTTAACTCTGGTTTCTTGTTTTTAGCATTATTTATTACTCTATTTTTAAATGTTTCCAGCTGTTAACTAAAACTCATTATTATAAAATACATTTTTTTAGTCAGAAAATCAGCAAATATATATAGAGAAGATACGTATAACTACCGTATATACTCGCGTATAGGTCGATCTCGCGTATAAGTCGACCCCCCTACTTTTTTAAGGAAAATCGGGAAAAAATCGAAAACCCGCGTATAAGTCGAGATCGCACTTTCTGAAATGATCGGGAACCTTTTGCCGCGATTTATAAATATAAATGTTTTGAAAAGAAGGAAATTGAAATGCACTGGAACATTCTTGTGTTAAAAACAGCATGATCGTCATTCCTTTTCACCAAAAGGGTTCATTTTTGCGATCTCGATTTTTGTAAAACGGGACCGATCCGGGAACGTTTTACCGCGATTTTTAAATATAATAAGCGTTTTAAAAAGAAGGAAAATGGAATGCAGTGAGCTTTCTTGTGTTGAAAATAACCCGATTGTTATTCTTTTTTACAAAAAGAGTTATTTTTGCGATCGCGGTTTTTGTAAGGGTTCGATTTTGCAGCGACGATTTTTGCTATTTGTTGCTTTTATTTTGCATTATTATTATCAATAAATTTTACGATGTAACCGTATTACATTCTGTTTCAAAAGGATAAACACCATCAATCGGAAAATTCGCGAATTCGCAATTCCCGCACTTTTCACGACGTCGGTCGTTTATTGTAAAAATTTATTCTTTATTTCACAATCAAATCATGCAAAAATACAGTAGAATGTATGAGTATTTACTTCTTTAGCGTCTGTTTAAAATAGTTGGACTGAATCTGAAAAATCTCCTCGTTTTTGAGTGTTTTTTTTTCCAAAAGTTGTTCGGGAAAAATTTTCGGAAATTCTGCCCCGCGTATAAATCGACCCCCTAACTTTCAATTTCATTTTTTGGACTAAATTTTTCGACTTATACGCGAGTATATACGGTATGCATTTTTGTTCTATATAAAATGTTAGTTAAGTATTATGAATAGAGTATGAAACTGGTTAATTACTTTTGACTTGATCTTATTTATGACTGAGCAAATGGGTAAATTTTGCGGTTCATGTAGAAATATATAACAGTTTGAGATGTTATTTACAAAAAAAAAAAAAAAATCATAAGGGTCTCTATGGTTTGCAAAATCAGTTACTACTGCTCTAAAACTGAACTTTTCCTTGTTTTAGGCTGTACTTAAAGTTTAAATTCTTTTCTGTCTCTTCTGTAAAATTTTGAGCTTTTGAGTTGTATCACCTTTCTTACGTGAGCGATATTCTGATACTTTTTTTCGTTATTCATAAAAATTTGAAACATAAAGTGAAGCACCGTTTATACGATTTTAAAGGGACTGTATAAAGGAAACATACAAATAAATATACAACTTGTTGGTTTGCATCAATATGTATTGAACGCTTCGGGACCCCATTTAAAAACATATAAAACGTAAAACGTATTAACATGCTTCGTTAGTTGCAGTTTTAAACAGTGGGGACTAACTTTAAAAAGTGGAGACTAATATAATTGAGTCCACTGGCCACTGTCTACTAACCAAATTTCCCAGTTTTCAGCTATACCTCCTCTTTTATTGAAGTTGGTTAAAAAGGAACCAAATTAAACACAAGTTACATTACAAGTCGAAAAGATGAATTTAAATATTTTTCATATTCAATATTTTATCAAATCTCACATTGCAAATTTAGTACAAAACATAAAAAACATTTTAAAGTAGTCATACATAAATTAATAGATATTTTTAGCAGTGAAACAGCTTTTTTTTGAGGCAATGGCAACAAACGATTTAAAAGGTGCAACAAAACATGAAATTTAAGTTATATTTTCTTCATATAAAATTCTAAATTGGCATATTTAATTGAAAAGTATATTAAATTTAAGTTACATCACTAATAAAGAGCATATCTAGTCTTACTTCTTTGCCACAAAGTAAACAAATGTACTTTAGACAGATTGTTTTTTTTTTACCCCCATTTAGCAAAAGCTCTCTTTTTGAGCTACACTATTTACAACTGGACAATTAAACCGTTACGGACGTAGCAATCAAACTTCAAACATAATTGTCTTTATTTTTAATCAAGGAATCTGAACCAAAATTTACGTACAAGAAGCTCGTTATTTTTTAAAAAACTAAGAACAATATTAAAGCATTTTGGGAAGTAATAAAAAACAAAGCACATAACGGGTACGCTCTCAAAATTTAGAAACGTGTTTAGTTCCAATACATACCATTAGTTGTTTAAATGTGATACTATTGTTAATCAAATCAACAAAACACTCATCAATATTTGTGCGTTCAAAGTCATCTTATGCTTGAATTGTGAAGTTCACACATACATTAGTAATTATGTACATATTTGTCGAGAAATTGATGTATTTGCTCTGAGTTCGTTATTTTCATTGCAATGGCTGTTTCGCGTGTAACTATAGCAACGATCAAAGACTGCGTTGCCATAAACAAATTTTAATGCCCTCTGTAGTCGGGTTCGAATAGGGTTTCCAGTTCACCTTAATGTTTAGTCTGATGACGTTTTATTTTCATAGGGTCAGTAGATCAATAAGTGCCAGCGGAATGTTTTTGCGTAATACTTTATTTTTGAATTCTTCTAACCAATGTCCAGTGAATCCAAATTCTTAGATGACTCCAATTCATGGGTGTGTCCCCATTTTGTGGACTGGAGCAGTCCCAACGGTTAACAATGCTTTACAACTTTTGGAGCAACAAAAGATTTTTTTCTCCTTTGAACAATCCTACGGTATCCTTTGTCGTACGTTCAACATAGGTTATCCCTTGCCTTGGAGTCCAAGACACCATGAGTGCCAGACATAACGGTCCAAAATTTTTCTGCGTAAATACATCCCAGCTGTTAAGAATGGTTTGCTACTTGTTCAGCTGTTTGACTTTGACAGGAAACTGGTTGTGAATGTGCGTAAAATTCACGTAGAAAATAAACAAATCATGGAATGGTATAAAATCATGGAATCAGTCCATGTCACGTGATCTTGTTGCCCTCACCAAACGATTTCTGATTCGGGGGAGATTTCAGAGGAGGTGCAGGGTGCAGAGACATGCCTTTGAAACAAACCTATGCAAATTTTAAGCTTCCAAGCAGCGGCGAACTGGCCATGTGAGAATTTCGGAAAAATGCCAGAAGGGTCGGTCCTTTCCTTGGGCCAAAAAGGGCCATCCCATATAAACCAGACTTTTTTTTTTTTAATCAAAAAAAAAGTAATTTCCGTAAAACTACCAAATACAAGGCCGCCGAGACGGCAGCAGCAAAATTTCTAGAGTTCGAGTGCAGAAAGGGAGCGGGCCATCTATTTCTAATGTTTGAAGAAGGGCTGCCAAAGCATAAAAACGAGCTGATGAACTTTATAACGCGAGTATATCAACAATCTACTATAGATGTACTTCTGAATGACCAACAGTTTAGGTCAATTATCTGTCAGATGCTTATCATTAGAAGATTAGAAGGGTTCGAAGCCCTCATGTGCGTGGTTCTCTTTTGTGCCTAGTTAGCAAAAAGGATACGAAGTCTTGTGTCATCTCTTGCCACCTGCTAGTCCCGGGTGTACTGAATGTAATACAAGATGCTCGTCAGGGAAGACAGTCCTTCATTGTTCAGACGCCCTTCTTGGGGTAAACATTTGACGACATATTTACATTCTTAATTTTTTTAATAAAGATATTATAAAAATCCCTTCAAAATGGGACAAAAACGTACCTCTGTAATACGCTTTAAATAGATAAGAAGTTAAAATACAGTCAGCAGGGTTTAAAATGTTATACTGAAAACTAAGAATAAATTTTTGGAGCTATCAATTTGAAAAATTGCCGATACTCTAAACGTACCAAAAGATAACCTACAATACAATAGCGTTTTTTTTTTTTTTTTTAATTTCAAAATATTTTTCGGTTTTATACCCCATATCTCTTTGCCCCTATATCATCAAGGGTCTTCCAAAACTCCTTGTTTAGAGCTAACATTTCGAAAACGAATTCTCGAGAGAGTGTCTCCGATCCCATTCTCCCTATCATAATCCGAGATTAGATTTTCGTTTTTAAGATTTCAATTTCGAAAAAGGTCTCTCCCTGGAACCTCGTTTAGATTACCAAAGATTGCCTAAATTGCATTTTTAAGAAGATTAGTTCGAAAATTTTCCTCGAATCCTCGTCCCCTAAATTTTACCAAAGATCGTCTAAAACTGCATTTTTCGAGCTACAATTTTAAAAAAATTCCCGGGGGAGGACCGCCTGGACCCCCTTTTCTATATAATTAATTGACGTATAACAGATGCCCTTTACAAAATTCGATTTGGAAAACGGAAGGTTGAGTACCTCCGTCGAATTTCATTCCCCCCCCCCCCCCAACATTTTCGAAGATTAGTTTTAAAATACATTTTTAAAACTACAAAATTCGATCTGAGTAATAAATACTGTAACGAGTCCGTAGCACCTTCAACTTTCTTAAATAACCATTCCAATCTTGAGGAAGTAACTATAAATTTATTTACAAGTATGTACACTTATTTACAATAGGAGCAGGAAAAAATTGCTAAACATCCAGCAATTAGGTAGCAAACCGTACACTGTACTCTCAACAGTAACTCAGCACCACGTATCTAACGTGAACAGTAATTAAGAAATTACAAAAGCAAAACAAACATTCGCACAAGCGAATAAAACGAGTCACCAGAAATCAAATCTGAAAACAACTAACTGTGTTCAAGCAGTTGGACAGCTATTTATACTCGGAAGGAAATTTCTACAACATTCTAGCAAAATCCGATTCATTCACAAACTTAAATAATCTATTCAAGAAAATTCTAGTGATAAAAAGAAAAACCACACATCCGCCGCTAGAGGGCGCCAGTGTTGCAGGGGAGATTTTTGCTGCTCTGAGCTAAGTGATATTTTTAATGTAAATTGTTTGTTTTTATTGTATCAGTGTTGGTATTTTTATTGTATTTCAGCATATAATTTAGTATTTCTGTGCATTGAGACTTATTTTTG
>JAXGGA010017677.1:0-23728 GCA_038373865.1 Uloborus plumipes | reverse complement strand
AATTTGCATGCACGACTTTTGTATTACTTAAGATGTCCCCCTTTATTTTTGGTTGTAATTTACTGATCCTCCCTAGATGGATACATATTTATGCATGTATATCGTTGTGTTTCACAAACAGTTGTTATTCAAAAAGGCCAAGTGCTGATGACACAAAACTACTGATTCATTCACATTACTCAATTGAATGCTAAAATAGACGTTTTACTATGGCGGAAAAATAAATCTTTCTGATTTAAAGGGAAATCTTTTAATTCGTTAAAATATATTTTCTAATATATAGCCGCACAATAAATTAGGTGGTTAATTGCTTGAAATTTAAATATTTCATAGCAAAATTAATGAACTTAGAAAGGAAACGACTTTTTTGTGTGTGTTTTTTGTACATTAAAAATAGCTTGGGATGAAAGCTTTGGTTTTCTTAATTCAAGAAAGCTGCAGTTGAAAAATGGTAAGCCCTTATTTTTAGGTACCTAGCATCTTTTTCCTTGACTAAATTGGGAAAGAAACTTTTTATGAATTAGCTCAATGCATGTGAACCTTGTAATAACCAGTTATAATAATAAAATTAAGTCCATCAAAACATTTTTGTTACTTTAGTCAACGAAAAAAGGCAATACAAAGAAGCTACTGTAAAACATAGGAAACTTTTACCTATTTGCAGTAAGAAAAAAGTAAAAAAAATATTTTTATTTCTGATCATGTTACTGAGTGTAATAAGCGAAAGAACTGGGGGTGGCGAAGACTGGTTGATAAACGGTTAATATATATGGTTAGCGCTAGTTATTGCATTTAAATGCACAAATAATAAGGATTTGTTCCCTTTACAATTATCGAAAAATGTATTCCCCTTCCGTCTTAAGTGAATTGCTACATTTTAATCAGTGACACTGATTATTGATATTGATCATCTTTGATTTTGTTTGGTTCCTTGTTTACAGATGTCATATTCCATGATGTCAACTAACAACATTTACTGACTAAGCATCCCCTACACTGTAAAATTGATCGGCACCAAAATATTGATAAAATCCAAGCGCTGCCAACTTTTTAGCCACCGCCCCATTTTATAAAGAATCTATCACCAGTATTCCAGAAAGATCAGTTTGATTTCTAAAGAACGCACAATTTATTAGATGACAGATGGCCTTGCAAAACAAGATGTAGCTTAAGAGTCTGCAACCTCTGGATTTTTGACGACGAGTTAGTACTCATTATAAGACTTAAAAATAAATAAAAAATTAAAAACAATGAGAGAAAAAAAAGCTTATCAAGGATTTCGTCGCTGGAAGTAAAAATTGTTGAATGGCAGCAAATCCTTTTGAAATCTCTGAAAATATTTATGTAATATCATAAAAAACATCAGTTTCAGTATTTATCACAAATATTTGCAAAACGTACCGTTATAAAACATTTTCGAAGCTAAAAATAATCATGTCTGTTCGTACAAAAGTAAATATTCACTTTTCTCAAAAACATAATTATTTAAAGCTAAATAAACGAAAGATGAATGAAAGATACAGCTTTTGATGTTCGTATCCTTTAACTTTGTTTGCTTAAAAAACTTGCAGGCGAAAAAAATTACGGAAATGATTTTTTACTTTACTGAATGAAGGAAAGTATTAAAAAATGCAAGAAAATATTACAAAGCGTTACGAAATCAAATACCTGCAGAAACGTTTTATCAACGTGAGATTGAGAAAAATTCCAAAATCAAAATCAAAATATATGAAAGCTTCAAAAGTTTTGTTTTCGCAGTTTTGAAGATAATTTTTTACAGTTCACTTTTATTTGTATTTTTTAATTAACTTGTGAGCAAAACAACTGCATAAATGTGCTGTTTTAAAACAACATTTTATTCTTAAACTATTTAAAATAAAGTTTTATCTCTATCTGTTTATAACATAATAAATAAGAATATGGAATTAAAATATTTTCAGACTATATCCATAATACTTAAAAATCAATTATTCATGAAAGCCATTTTATTTTATTAAGATTTTACAGATGTAATTTTTAAAAAATACTTATGTAATGCATTAACGGAATTTTAATTATAAAAAATTAAAAAATATTGAAATAGCAGTGCACAACAGTTGATAACAGTACACAAACACACATATTTATTCCAGGGTTCAATACCTACCACGAGTGATTTAGCCAGTTGGAGTTTAGCCAGCCAGGAGCCCTTAAAAAAAGAAAAATCCAGATAAGAAGCTGCTCAACCCATCATCCGCCCCCCCCCTCCAGGCATTGATTTGGAAAGGTAAATACGATGGCTTTGTGAACACTAACATTTTTAACGTGCCCCTGTCACCCTTAGCGAGCACGGAGAATCTTCGATCAGGCTGCCATCGAACCGGAGCCTTTCAGTTACGAGTCAGAAGCCTCACCAATGTCCCTAAAGGCAGTACGTGGATGCGAAGTTTTTTCCATACTTTGAGCTTTTTTGGTATAATTAACTTTTTTAGTATGCACTCTTATCAGTACACACAATGTAGATCAGCATCCTAGTCATGATAGTACCTGAAAATGATAAATGTACATTTTATATCGTATTTTGCGACTAATGTTCATTCAACACCTAGGGGAAAACCGCCTATATTGGTCCCCCTAAGAACAGAAGGCCTCTGTCGCTCAATGTGAAGCAAAACCGAAATGCAAAATAGGGCATCGTAAGCTGAACTTAATCAGGAACCGCCCTAGGAGCTTATATTTTCTGAAAATATGAAAATTATTTAAAAAAAATATCTTATAAAAAGTTGCAAAAGTCCAATTTAGGAATATATGCGCCTAAATTGAACCATGCGCTTCCTAAATTGGATCGTACCAGGAGATCATAGAATAAGTTATATTTGAACTATACAGCTTTTCTCCGGGATTTATAATGGATTTTTTTTTGCTTCGGCCTCACTTAGATAGTGTTGATAAACTCGCCAATGACATTTCGTACACTTAATCATGCTTTGCACTTCATCTCTATGGTAAATATTGCAATAACAATTGTTTTGTGAAGTTTCTTGTTTCTTTTTGTGTGACTTTTTCTGCTCTATGCCTCTTTTATACGGCGTTAGAATGACTGCTGAGATAGCCTTCCTTTTTTACCCTTCTATTTTTTGGCAAAGGTGATACGCGAGCAAGCTTTACAAACACATAGAGTAGACAATCATGTTTTGATGAGAACTATCCGCCGATTCTGCAGAACTTGTACTAATTTATGTCGTAGCTAGTTCTTGTACATGGTGTACAACTTACACCGAACATGTAACCTGTTCACTTTGAGTAGTATTATCTGGACAACTTGCCTCTAACTCTGCTGCAGTCAAGTCAATGTCATTAAACACCTGTCAATCAACAGGCCAAACTCCTGTTCTTTGGAATCAATTTACAGCATTTGCCATGGCCTTGATAGCCGTTTGCCCATAAGAGTTACCAAACGGTTCCCTTATGCAATATTAGATAATGGATTTCATTGGATGTTCTCGAATCCATGTATCACATGATCGATTAAAATATGTAGACAGCAACTGAATAAAGACTACATCTACCTGCATTATGTACTTAAAGAGAAAACATTCTTATATCGTTCTTGTTAGCCAAGTTTATTGCATCAATGTTCTTTATGTAAGTGCTGTGCCTATCCATTAATAGAAGGACATTTTTTTACATTGCTTGGATTAACAGTTTTGATGAAATGTTGTATTGATTGTGCGAATTATCGTTTGTGATCCGACCTTTTGTTTGAACAAGCATATTGCTCACCAGGGGATGCTTTTACGATAAATTCATACGTGGAACGTAATCTTTTGAAAATAAGCATGGGGAGCTTGCAATTCTGTTGCACTCATGCAGTAAATAACAAGTGTGTTTCTATCACGTTCATCACTCATTACTGCTCCAACCTGATGTTTACCTCTATAAGTCAATATATTTTGGGGCTTTTGGACAGTGAAAAGACCGGCTTTATCTTCATTAAACATTTTAGTAGCATATAAATTGTTTCCTTTTAAAACCTTTCCGAAAATATCGAAGAATTTCATATTTTTCTCTCTGTAAACCAGCATAAATTTTATTTAAGTTAATAACTATGTTTAACAACCTGAAACTGCAGCTTATTGGATGAATAATGGAAAAAAGAAAACATACATTTTAAAAAGTTGCAGCTTCTGCTTGATAAAAATGCTTCATAAAAAAGTTTAAATGAATATCGTGAGTAGGTGTTAAAATATGCTTAAAATAATTTTGATTGCGCTATTAAATAAGACGAGTCATTTATTTTATGTTACGATTAATAAAAAATCTTATTTAAAATCATATTCTTAAATTGGACTACCGGTCCAATATAGGAAAAATTTTTCGGTCCAATAAAGGAAAGCATGCCATTTTTTTATTCTTCAGCTCATTGCTCTGTCAAAAAATATCATAATTGCGCATGTAAATACATCGATGTAATCCTTATTAAACACAGATTATAATACTGTAACAGAATTTTACCTCAATTCACAAGTTTTTGAATTATCCTTCTAGAAACAAGTTCGCGAAATAAGATTTCGTACGTTTTCAACACAAATCTAGCCGTAACTCACGCTAAACAGTTCGAAGACTGGTGAAACTTCATACAAATTGATTTTATTCATAAAACTTTATATTTCTACTGTTAAAGTGTAGCACAGACCTCTGTACTAGATTTTAAGCCCGATGTCCAATTTAAGCAGTGGTCCAATATAGGCGGTCTTCCCCTATGTCTGGGATTAAACTTTTTACCGTTAATTTTTAGAACACTAACAGTAACGAAAATAAGTCGGTTATAAATTAATCCTAAATTAATTATTTATGTCATTACTTACAAACTTATTGACATGTGTAAAAAATGAAATACGATGGTTGTTCAATGTTCAATAAAGACTGATCGCATATTTTTTTTCATGTGAAAAAATAATATCAAGGCAAAGTAGACAAATAATGTATGAGCAGCAGGATGAGTGAGAAATGGAGTCCTAAAATTTTAGGGCCATGACGCAGTAATATGACCTTAACATCCATTATATACTTTTGTGTTCGGTTGCGGAAAACGAGATTTAGTAGTTAACAAGCAATAAGTTGCTTCAAAATTTTGTTTCCCCCCTTAAAAATCTGCAGCTGAAACATATAAATGTCACAAGAAGTTATTAGGGAGTGTATTTTTCTCCGCAGAGCAGCTGAAAATAGGTTCGAAATATTTAAAGATGGATTTAGATGGATAGAAAGAATCAATTTGTAAGGCAAGGCAATCAATCGCTCTGGTAATTTCTCTAAGCGAAGCAAACGTCAAAGCCGCTGCTGTGACAATGATCATTGAATCATGTGGAAAGAACATCTAACAAGGAATGATCATTTCATTTGGTTCCGATAGAACTTTGTTGTAACAAGAACTTCAGGTGACACGCGTTTATGAGCAAATCATTTCAATATTGCTCATTCCCACAAAAATTATGTCGATGTGGAGGTTTTTTCGTTTTATTCCGTCCTTCACATAGCACTGATTTAGTCCCTAATGATTTCTTTATGTCTTTAAATTCCAACAAAACACTTCCTGGATGGCGTTTCTCACCTTCAGGGGCAGTGGCGGAAGCTTGGGATGCAGTTTTAAAGGATGTGTCTAAAAATGGCTTCTCGAATGTCTTTAAAAATAGATTTCTGAAAAATAAAATATGCCAAGTAAACTTCATATAATGGGAAGTTTTTTTCAGAAATGCCTACAACATTTGAAGGATTAGTTCACATAATTATGCCGTAATAGTTTTGTGATCATTCTTTATTTGAATTCCTCGTAAAGTATGAAATTATGCTTACATCATTTTGTATTTGTACTAGTTTCACTATTGAGTTTTAAATTTAAATTCCACAAACTAGAATTTTAATATTCTTCGACCCATAAGCTCATTTTATTTGAACTTTATACGGCATTGCTTTATATAAATTCAAGACAATTATATTTTATTACTTGCATATGCAAATGATGCATTTTTATAAGTAAATTCCTATTATTTACAGTCGATTTAAAGTAATTTTTGCCATTAGATATGCGATAATATATTTCAAATGCAAAACGTTTTGTTTTGAAAACATTTTTTAGCGATTCTTTTAAATTTAGTTCAATGAAGTTTTAGCTTTAAAAAAATAATTTCTTGGTTCATATTTTGTATCAAAAATGCTTATTTATACTATCAAAAGATGATCATTCTCTGAAATAAAACATTCAGATTACTGAAGTTGTATCAATTTACTTTAAAAACATATTGAAAACTCAAAGAAAAAAAAGTTATTGAAATAATTTTAATGAAGACAAACAATGCTATGTCATGTTTATTATTGTTGAATGAGACAACAGACTGCTTTAAAGGTGCAATTCTTACTTGTATACAAGAAAAAGAAAACTTCATCAAATAAGCACTGTATAAGACAAACTTATCCTTTTCACTACTAATCCACTTTGAAAAGGAATTTATGTGCTTTCAATGATAAATTCGTTTTTCTATGTTGCTCTGTACACAGAAAACCTCCAAAGGATTCTTGAAAATCAAGATTTATTTTCTTGTTTCCTTTACATTTATCCGATGCTCTGGAATATATATTACATGTCAGGGGGCTTTGCATCCACCATAGGGAAGCTTGACTGCTTGGAGTGCTTTTTTTTATTCTGTGAAAATTTATAGCTTAAACATACATACCTTCCCTCTAGTGATCAACTATTAAAGCCAACAATTTTGCTTAGCCTTAAAATGTATGTATTTTATTTTAAAAAATACATATTAATTATTTTAAAAAATGATAAAATTTAAGGTACATTGTCGTTCATTTCCTTTCTTTAATCAAAAACTGTATAAAGAAAGCAAACTTTTAGTTAGCTTTAACATTACAGGAAGGGAGAATTTAAGCTTACCCAAAACTATTTCTAACTGTTGCGATTGTAAACGAATACAATTTTTGAGGAAAATGTTTCTTTTTATTATTTTTAAGCGAATTTTCTTTTTAAAGCACCATAATTATATAAATTAATACTACTTTGTTATAAAGAAACACAATTTGATAGTTTTGTAAGTGAAAAATTGACAAAAGTGTGCTTATAAAATTAAACTACGCTGTTGAAATGAAAACAAAAAGAATTTGTAGGATAGAGGTTTTGTAATATGCAAAGAAATAGAAGAAAACACATGGACAAAATGAATCAATTTCACTTTTTCCCCATGAAATAAGGTCAGAAAGACGTTTTGAGCATAACATTCGTTGGTTAAATTGGTACTTCCAACAGATATACACTCTCCTTATCTGTTCACTTTGCTGCTAAGCGCTTTAATTTAAAAATATTTCAGCTATTAATTCAATAAAGTTTCTACTTTATTAATTTTGTTTCTTTTGCTTATTTTTTCCACATGTTTTTTTAAACTATTTTAGTTTTGTTTCAAGCTACTTTTTAATTTTTGTTTTTTATAAGAAAACAGGTGAAGTAAGGGAGAAAACCTAATTGACGTCAGTATGAAGATTGAGATTGTATTATGAGAAAAAAATACAAAGAGAATTATAGACTAAGTTTAGATACAATGTCTTTGACAAAACAATCCACATTAGGATCAAACTCTTATTGTCCTTCAAAAGCAATAAAAATAAAACAACGTTAATTGTTTCTAGTTATCTTATTTTAGATCATGCAATTTTTCCAGGGAATTTAAAAATTGGTATGTGAAATAAAGCGGCAGAAATAACATTCAAAGCTAACTCGTTTTTACAATATGTGGAAGAAAATGTTAAAAGACTTTAGGTAAAAAGCCCCAATTGCTAAATTTTTATTATTTTCCCAGAATTTGCTCGAAAAAGTTTTAACAGTTATTTTAGCCTGATGCTTTAAAGTTTTAGCACTCGCTAGGGTTGTTTCACAATTAGAGCTAATAGAGTTTGACGTTTATTACTCATCAACTTCTGGCATTCAAAAATTAATTAACGACTTAAAAGTGGATTAATTATTAACTGAAGTGAATCCATTTATGACAGCCAAAAAAACAGTTGTTGATACCATAAACCGTCAAATGAGTTTAATTTTTGAACAAGTATTTTTAATCAATACTGATAAATATTGTCACATCATATTTTCTGACTACGTTTAAACTTACTACACAATAGATGTAGCTTAAATGTAGCTTAATCTATTACCCATAGCTATATTTTAACTAATTATTTAATTTATTAACTGTGCATTGCTTAAATATTCCGAATTAATCACAGAAAAAATCCTATTCGGGCAATTATTTTCAATTCTAAGGCATAACTCGTTATATTATTATCCATTTATATGGAATTCGAAAGAATACCATTTAGTTTTTTTTTTCTTTTCAATGGCACATAATTTAGAAATTAGGTAATTAGTTTGCGTTGTATCTGGTACCTAACATAAAGCAATTATTTTTATTTATTTGATAAGAAAATATTACATTTACAAACATTAAGTACTTTCATGACATAATTTTAGTTACTCTCAAAAAAAAAAAAAAAACTTTCTCGAATTACTTTTTTTGATGAAAAGCTTCCAAAAGTGATTTAACCACATAAAAATGTTCCGCGACTAAAAGAATATTCCTAATCTAACTTCTTAGTTTTTGTACTTAAAGTGTTCATTTACAGACTAAGCGGTTGAGAGATTCATTAACTTTATGAATAATCTACATACCTTTACTCTATACATTTTTACCTAATGCATTTAAATAACATAATCATCTGAATTTGCTTATAAGATTAAAATAATATTGCAATCCAACTGCCAAGTGCCCCTCCCCCCTCCCCGCCCCTCCGACATCATTCCAAAGAAAATAAAACCAACGGGATTTTAAAGAAGCTAATAGGCAAGTAATTACTAATATGGCTCAGGTAAATTCGCACTGAATATTGAGCTGCTGAAATGCATTGGAAATCGCGTGTACAGTAATAGGTTTTCTTATTTCCATTTTATTCTTGAGATACAATAATAGCTCTTCTTATTTCGTAAGAATTTTACCTTGCATATCTTATTTCATTCTAAAATATTCATTACAATGCATTTAGATTTGTTCTTGTGTGTTATTCTCTGCAATCTTGAAAGAAGATTTACATAGTATTAGAGCGAAAATCTCTTCTGATACTAATTCTTATTTCTTTTGTCTTACGCAAGTAAAATGGGAAATATAATGAGTTTTTTTTATTTTTATTTTTGAAAATAGGATTGAGAAATTAATGTCTGAAAATCTTATGATGAGTTTGAAATAAAAAGAAAACAGCAGCTGTTTTGAAATGGTTGAAATTAATGTTTAAGAATGTGATTTAGGATTGCGTGTTTTCTTTCTTTCTTTTTGTGTAACTGCATTAACAGAGCTAAAAATGCCAGTGCTCATTTAGATGAAATTGAAATGTTATTCAAGACAAAATTCGATAATTGAGTTCAGCGCTATTTTACAGATGTAAATCACGATGTTTCAATCTGTTGATAATATTTTTCCATTCATTTTGTACCCAGAATATTTATCATCTAATAAAATATATATTTAAGGAACATTTTCCGAGCATATTGAATTAAAGTATTTTTAGAATTAAAAAAAAAGTGACTTTCTCGAGCATTATTTGAAGTCGAAAATAAAATATGCTTCCCTCTGAATCTTGAAAGTCTCTTAGTATTTTGAAAATAAATATATAAAATATAAAAATCTATGCATTTTTTGATGAATATTACTTAGTTACTTTTTATTTAAAACATTATACGAGCCACAGCGGAAGATTTTGAATATGTTTTTCATCTTTAAAAAGAAGTACAAAAGTGCGTCCATTTATGTATTTTTCCCTTTAAGTCACGATCGGTGATTGCAAAAGGATTATCAATTTTAGCGGAAAATGTAGCAAACTAAAGCAAAATTATACGGCTTTAATGAAAAAATAAACTGAAATAAAAATAAATATTTTTTTTTCCTTACTAACAAGGGAAATGAAAAAAAAAAACTTCGGTAAAATTAATAAAAATTTGAATGGTTGTAAAAACCTAATGTTCGATGTGTGTCCGTTCGTTTAATTTAAAATTATTAAAACTGAAAAAGAGAGCATCCTTACATTAAAATAAAACTTAAATAATGTACAAATATTTGCAATGCTATTCTTGGCTAGAAAAGAAACAATAATGCATAAAATTTGAAGAATAATTATTTTTGAAAACTTATTAAAGTACAATAGAATATACAGAAAGCGCAAAATACCAAGGTTCCCGTTCGTAATTCCAACTAAACTACATAAAAATGCATACTAACATGCAACAGTTGAATAAAAATTTATTCGGAAACACAATTATTGTTGAACTTAATTAGTTTAAAACGCATATTTTCAACTTCAAACGCGTCTTCGAAACCTTTTGCTCCCGCTACATTTAAATTAGTACATTTACTCCTAAATCTTTTGTACAAAATAGCATCAAAAATGCTTGCATTAAAAAATCTAAAACAAAACCTAATAATTTTGGCAAACTACTAAAAAATATGAAGCAAGGCCTTCCTCTCTTATATCATCTTTTTTTTTCATTTTGCACTTCTCTTATTTCTTATATACTTTTTTGTGTGTCTGTTTTTGCCAAAAGTATTTCTATTTTTCTGCATCTTTAAAATTCAGTCACGAATTGCAAAAATTTACCTACAGTATGTTCACCTGCAATGAAATAAACCAATTACTTGTTTTCCAGCATTCCTGTGTTCCCTAAAAAAATAAAATTATCAAGTATACGTCAGTAAAGTAGTATCATGGTATATTTACTGCGTACAGGCCTTATCATTTAAGTATGTTATGAAAGTGCTTGTCAAGTTCCATCCTCCTTTTACATGTATCTGAAAAGCAGTACATGAAAGCATTTGCAGAAATTGCCTCTGTGTGGATTCAATATTACATCAAGGAAACCTCCATTATCCTTATGACTGTAATTTGGGCTAGAGGGGATGATTTATTCCTTAATGTTTTCAACACTGCATTTCGGCAAAGAACTACTTTGTTCAAGATTTAGAAGCACTTTCTTATATGTAGGTGCAGTATTTTTCATCGAAAAATATGTGCATCGAAATATTGAGCAAGAAAAAAAAACTAAAGGCTAAATAGAAAACTTAATTCTTCAAGGAAAGTTATCCATAACTTGTAACTTATAAATGTCCTTTTACAAACCGTTAAAAGACTTTGCTAGGTGCTTGCTTTTAGTTGGATTAAAATGTCTACTTGTGTATGTGTGCGTGATTCAAATCTCCTTATAAATCAAAATAGAAGTCTTTCTTTTCTTTCATATAATGCACACATCCCTGGGAAGAAATCTGAATTATAATTAAGCAATGAGGGATTCCATACCAACTCACCTGGAAAAAGAAAAATTGATCGCACGACCGACTCAGATTTTCTTTAAATTTGGCAGACAGGTTGATTATATAGAGGCATGGAAAAGTCCACATTTTTAGGTTCCTGCTCCACTTATTTTTGGAGATACACGCCCTCAAAGTTTGTCCGTCCCGTCAAAATACAAAAAAGGGATGTTATTTAATCATATCTTATAAAAAATTGTACTCATGCAATATAAAAGTGTTAGGTATATGTGGAAACTAGTTACTCCAGGCATCAGAAAAAAATACTAGAACGTTCATAATGAAAATTGCCAAGTTACAGGACTCTTTGAAGCTGTTGACACAAAAGCTGATTTTGCCGATTTTGCTGAAATTGAGGAATTTATTCCAAAAAAAGGAAGACATAACCAAAGGTTTACTCACCTTCTGGTAGTGTACACATGTTTATTATAAATGGTTACACAATGCATAACTTGGGTTTCTCACTCCTTCTTGGAAATATTTAAGCTTAAAGATAAGCCATGAGGCAAAAATATGCGATTTTGGCAGCCATTTTTCTTATAAAGGGGGAGCAGTAGAAACTTTATTTTTTTTAAAATACGCTACTGATATGTTAGCTATTTACAGGAATACAGTTTACTTTTGGTTATTTCTTACATTAAGAGATATCCTGCTGACAGTATATGCATGTTTTTCGCGACGACGGCCCTCTCATGGACTTAAAACTAATTAAAACAAACCATAATGATACATTTATTAATAGCTGTATTATCTACCTAATATGTCATGAAATTTAATTTATTAAATCATTGAACAATATATTAGATATTTGATGAAAACAAGAAATGTAATTTCTCCGGTGCTTGAGCATTATGCATTCATAATTATAATGTATTAAGTAATTTCTTGAGAAATTAATTAAAATAAACAAGCTCTAAATATTTTTCTCATAAGCAATACCCAATCTTCTGATTGGGATATTCCTGTTTTAAATTGCAGAATTTCTTGAATATCACATAAATATCAGGAAAATAAATGAGGCCTTTTTGTTTGATGTAGGCTATTTTATGACAAATTTCATTTGATGGGTTACTAACTGAGCATGGTGAAAAAGAGCTATTAATATCAGCATCAAATTCCATTTAACCTTAATAACAGTTAAATATTTACAAAATAATTAAATAACTAATTTAATATAAAGCAATGCTTAAAGAATTAAAATTAGTACAACTAATGTAGTCCCATACTGATCTTTACAAACTGACATGTGCTGTGCACTGATAAGAACTGATAAGAATAAGTTTACTCACTAAAATACTAGTTCACAGATACCATGAAGCATACATTCTATTTTCTACAAAATAATATTGCAACCATGAACAAGGGTATCGTCCTGTTTAGAGCCAATCAGGAATATTCAAATCACAAGATTGGGTATTGCTTATGAGATAAATATTCAGAGATCCTTTATTTTAATTAATTATTCAAGAAATTCTTTAGTACTTTATAATTATGAATGCATAATGCTCAGGCATCGGAGAAATTCTATTTCTTGTTTTCATCAAACATCTAATTTATTGTTCAATGATTTAATAAATTGAATTTCATGATATATTGGGTAGATAATACAGCTATTAATAAATATATCATTATTTTTTGGTTTAATTAGTTTTAAGTCCATGCGAGGGAGAACAAAAGCATATGGTCGTCGCGAAAAACATGCAAATACTGTCAGCAGGATATGTCTTAATGCAAGAAATAACCAAAAGTAAAATATTTTCCTGTGAATATCTAACATATCAGTGTATTGTTTAAAAAAAAAAAAAAAAAATTCTACTGCTCCCCCTTTATGAGAAAAATGGCTGCTAAGATGGCCAAAATCGCATGTTTTTTGCCTTATGGCTTATGTTTAAACTTAAATATTTCCAAGAAGGAGTGAGAAACCCAAGTTATGCATTGTGTAACCATTTATAGTAAACATCTGTACACTGAACGTTTTGAAAATTAAAAAATATATAGTTAACAGAGTTACTTATCTAAGTTTATTTTGTCTATTAGAGATGAACCGTTAAGCAAATTGGCCGATTACCGATTACCAATTAATTGGATGTTGATAATCAACCGATTAATCGGCTGAGCCGATTAATGATAAGGATAATTGTTTTTCTACTGCCAATTTTTCCATCACTTATTCTTATCTCTCATACAATTCCAAGTTTAGAAATAGTAAGTAATTTATTTCTGGGAGAAGATTTTTTTTTTCCATTTTCCAAGTTTTCACAAAATAATTTCAATATTTTATCAAATTTCTTAGAACCAATTGTCATATTAGTGTCAATAATATTATTAACACATTGTTAGTTATGTTAATTGGAAATAAAAATTAATAAAAAACAAGGAGGGGTGGGAGAGTGTGTGGTGAACACTCCAATTTAGGAGTACTTTTAATTCATATATTTTAGTAATCAGTAGCAATTTAATTCAATACTTTTATTCTTTGAAAATTAGAGGTTATCTGAAAGCACTTGGTTGAGGAGAAAACTATCGCCACATGAAATATGTTGCATCATTGTCTATGTATATTTATTCAAAGTAGGAGATTTAATTAAAAAAAACTTTATATCACCTGTGAGGATTATTATTACTGTTAATGAAATTATTCATCATAGTTTCCTAGTGAAAGTATACTTTAAAGGGTAATATCTGAAGAATATTTTTCAGCCCATTAATCGACCCGATTTTGCCGATTATTAATAATCGGCAAAGTGGCTGATTATAGCCGATTAATCGGTACTGCCGTTTAATCGGTGCATTCCTATTGTCTACACATAGTAGCAAAACCATTGGGGTTTGTTTGCTTGCGATGGTATATTGACATATATTTTCTCTCTGATAAAAGGAAATCTAATGGATGCATGATTGAGATTTTTCATTTGTTTGTAAAGGGGTGATAAAAAAGGATTAAGAGATAACGTGCATGTTTATGTTGTTGGTACTGTTGTTAGGGTAGTTCAATAAAGAATGAACGACATTAATAAAACAATAATATATAAATCCTTCAAATGTTGATGCCATTTTTAAATTAGTCCTTATTACATAAAATCCAGCAGTCAGGTCTTTTCTCCTGGTCTTAAGAGAGAATGGTTTTCTATGGAAATTATTTCAGAAAACTTGGATCAGAAAAAAACTTAAAAGTCTCAAGATATACTGCGTTGGCAAGGCCGTAGATAGAAATAGATAATACGATTTCTGCTATTTATGGTTTTAAAATACATTATATTAAAAAAAATATATATGAAGCAGCGCAAAGTTATCTAGACTTGCTCAAATGTTTTCAGAATGGCTGTACGTCAATTATTAATTAATATTTCTGAAAAGTTTTCAATATTTTGATGTTACTGAAGAACGTTTATGCAATAGTTATTCATAGAATATTTGATATCATTCATGTTGTTTTAAAAGGACCTATGATAGAAAGCAATGAGATTTTATCCTTAAAGAGTACTTTTTACAAATATATTTTTTGAGAGTTGATGTTTTCATTAGTGTTTCCTGGAACTGCTCTAAAAAGTAATCTCCTTTAACTTAATTTCAAAACGAAATATTAAGATAAAAGTTATTTCTAAAATTTTGTTTGGAGTCACCATTTGATTCTAAGGACTTTTATTGAATAAGCTCGTGATACTTTTTTGCACATTTGCTTTTAAGCCATACAGAAAAGTTTTATCCTTAAATGGAATGCGATGAGAAACATTTCAACTACAGAAAAAAAATCGGCTTTCAGTTTTTGTTCTTTAATCTGACAGTCCGTAAAACGAAGAATGACTATCAAATTTTTTCTGGGTACTAAAAGCAAGTTTTAAAATTTTCGTAAAATGATATGATTTTTGTTAGGAGGAAAATTGAATTTCTAGGAAATACGATCGCAATTTTTATGGTAAAAAGCGGTTTAACATTTCCTGGAATCTTCCATAGAAGTCGTAATAAATTTCCGAAATATAATATTATTTATTGTTTTTTTTTCAGTTATTTTTTTCTTTGTCTACGATGTGGCAGAATATATACATTTGTTGCTGTAGTTGATATTTTAAAAGAGCGTATAAAAACATCACATTGCCAAGTTTTAAATTAACTGTTTCTATGGCGTAAACTAGAGCTATAGAAAATAAATACCTTAGAGCAGAGATTGCGAAGAATAAATCCAACTTTAATTAAGCAACGTTAATTAAGGCCTTTTTGTCGGATGTCTGTGCATCCATAAGCTCCCAATTCTTTGCATTGAAAACGGCGTTGATTGTAACGCCGAAACACGTGTCTGCAGTATCCCTGCGTATTAGTGCTTGATTAACGTTGGATTTATGCTTCACTAGAACTGCAATTTAGAATAATTGATCTTCCCGTTGTCGTCCCAAAAGAGGTATTTAAAATAATTGACAGTTTCGAAAATTTTACGATTTCAGCACAGAAATACGAATGATTATTTGAAGAAGGTATGTTCACATAAAACTTTAAAAAATATATTGATTAAAAAGAGAAGTTGATTTAGGCTCAAAAAAAAAAAAAAAAAAACAATGTTTTAAATTGGCGGGGGAAAATAGAAAAATTAAGACTAATATTTAAATATATTAAAAAAGCATTTAATTTCTCAGAGGACAAAAATGCTTACAGAAGATGACAACGCAGTGTACGAAATTGTAGTCTTTTGTGATTGTCTGATATCTTTACTAATAATATAAAGCTGTAGAGTCTGTTTGTTTGTTTGTTTGTTTGAACGCACTAATCTCGGAAACTACTGGTTCGATTTGAAAAATTCTTTTTGTGTTGAATAGTTCATTTATTCATGAAGTCTTTAGGCTACAGTAGTTATTCTTAGAACTTTAAAAGCGAGTCGTCTTGGCGGCGAGTAGTTTGTTCAAACTTTCTTTGCCACTTTAAAGGCGAGCCGCCTTAGCGGCGAGTAGTTTGTATAAACTTTCCTCACTACTTAAAAGCGAGCCGACTTGGCGACGAGTAGTTTGTTTAAACCTTTCTCACTACTTTCAAGCCCGTGCAGTGCCGGGCCACGCAGCTAGTAACTTATAATTTAGCAAAACCAATTGTAAATTTCATATCGAAATAAACGGCACGAAAACAGAAAACCAGAAAGTGAAATTTAATAGTTCCTCATATATGTCCGCACATATTTTTCTTTACAAGGAAAAGTACATCAGTAGTGTACCATCTTCCACTTATTATTCTGAATTGGAAACTAACATCAAATTACTTCATCATCAAATTTCGGCAAAAATGATTCCCAGAAATTAATGATTTGGAAGACGTCGTCTGATTCGACAGCAAGTCACATGATTTGGTTTATAAGCAGTGCTATTGTTCTATCTACTCTTGTTTTTAATCTTTGGGAAACATCTATTTGCATAAGGATGCCATAAAACAACAGGGCTTCAAAAATAAAATACATGAAAAAAATTGACAAACCCTCTAATTACCCAATTATCAAAAAACTCCAAAAAAGGTAAAATCGAACAGTGAAATCAGAACTTACTGTAAGATCCTTGCTTAAATTAATTACAAGCATTATTCATTAACAAATAGAAGATGGCAACAAAAAACTATTGAAATGCATTTGTATTCAGATCTGTCAGCCCTTTCACCCCCTCAGCCTCCCTTAATGAAGCATATTTCGTACAAAACACATGAAAGTCACACTTATCTATTACAGTTCTCAGAGATCTTTCCACTACAAAAGATGCAATTTACATTGCTCGACTCTGATTAATTGCCAGCAAGCAATTTTATATTTAGTTAGATAACACCGTCGTTACTCACCATTTAAGAGTTATAGGTAGGAATGTCCACAAGGAGTTCGGAGATGGTGGCCTTAAGAGTTCGACGTTTAGTTGCAACGTTTCAAGTCTCAAGCTTTCGATTTTTGGTCTTCCCACGTTCTTACTCCGTCTTCTTGAGAGTACATTTTTCATTCGATTTTGTTAATTGATGCTTGAAAGTTGATCCAGTGATAAGCCTGCAATTTACTGCTCTGCGCCCACGAGTAGTTAACTATTTAATAATGGGTATAGGAAACATTTCAAGGAGAAAAGTTACATTTAAATTTCTATAGAACATTGTGGTGTATTAGGAGCCGTTTACTTGAGAGTCTATACATAAGCACCGACGACGTCAGTTAAGAAAGAGTACTATCATGCGTGACCTAAAGATTGTGTGTATAAAGGAGAGCTTCCTACTGAGAGTTTCGGAAATCGCTGTGAAGTTTTGTTGCATTTAATACATGAAGATGAAAACGATTTTCGACTCCAGCTCAAAGTGCAATATGCTTTGTGCAATAACAAAACCTGCGCCTATACTATTCAAAAAATGGGTCTTTGCTTTTTGTGACCTTTCATCAGTGGCAATCATGTCCGACAGCCATTAGCATTCAATTAAAGGAAAATATGTTAAAAGTAGTTTTCTCAATGTGATTATCAGCTTGAAAAGTTTTTTTTTTTTTTTGAAATTTCTACGTAAAGTATCAGAAGTATTAAAAGCACCATAGTGTTTTATTTAGTGTAATACATTTTCATTATGTTTCAAAAATCTTGGTTGTTTTTGCTTTCACCAGATATGTCTGAGTAGATGTAACTTGTACTTGATGTAAGGCAGAATTAGGGCCATGGTGGCCCGATCGGTAAGGCATCGGACTCGTGTCCGGAGGGAGCCGGGTTCGATCCCAGCCAATCAAAAATCCACCGTCTTGATTAATGGTGGCTGGGAGGCGTTAAAAATGTCGTGGTCACAAAGTCCTCCAAGTGAAACGATACCTCTGGGGGCGCTGGGCCTAGGGTTTGCACGACCCTAGGCTCTGGTTCAAAATTAAGAACAGAGCGCTCTTCAGGGCACTATCCCGGTTAAACCACAAAACTATGGAATGTACGTGGGACCCTGAAGTGTGAAATGAAATGAAATGTAAGGCAGAATAGATGAAACTTCTTTTTTTTGCGAGCACCATTTAGGTGAAAGTCCATTTTAGAATATCAGACAAGTCATAAGGATCCGTTTATAGAGTAGACAGCCATTCATAACACATGTTCACACAAAGAAAGTACAAGGACATAAGAGAGATACAGTACATCCATATAAGAGCCGGGATTCGAAACCAGCCAGTCAAATTTCTCTAATCACTAGACAAATCGGCAGGCAAATTTTTTGGTAAAACATTAAAACACATTTTCGATTTTATCTCACAAATGAAGCAATTATTTATATGATACATGAAATTGAGTGAGTACATAAAAAGATGTAAAACTTAGAAAGCTAGAAACATCGACAACAAGTCTTTATTTCAATTTCATTATGGAATTCTAGTTCAAATTATAGCATGCTTGTAGTGTTAGATGTTTAATGGAACAATTAAACCTTTGTCACTAAGACTGAAGTTGATGTCCTGAATAGACAGTAGAATGCGAACGCGCAAAATTATTCTCCACGGCCGAAATGCATTGTTAATTGTTACTACACAGCTTTGGATTTCCAATTAAGTTATCACATGGAAATTGCCTCTGCATTTCACGTGCTTAAATACATTCTACCTGACATGCTTCATTGCTTCTTGGGCAAAGATTGTGACCAAGTACTTGTTCCACTGGTAAATACTAACAGTAGCAAGAGTTGATTTTCTGGTCATTATTGATTGAATCATTTATCCTGAAGTAAATCTGAAGATGATAATGTTTATGTTTTACCTATAAAACATTACAGAACATGCGTTTAGAATTCATCTTAACATTTTTATGAGAGATTGATTCAGATTTTGAATTACATAGACGCACTTATTCTGATGTCGCGCAAAGGCACTGAATGTAGTACCGTAAAATGGGGTGAATCGGAACACTTTTCAGCTTTGATTGTAAAAAAAGCAGTTAAAAGATTTTTTTCAATTTGGTTTCTTGGGTAAAAACTTCGGTCTTGCTTTACTTTTGATATTCCAAGCAAAGACAAATCATTTTGAACAATTATTATTAAAATATATAGGAAATTATGGGTGTTCCGAATCACCCTGCTGATAGTGGTCAATCGGAACACATGTTAAAATTTTTATTTTTTTCAATTTAAACTGTAATAGGTCTCCCAAACATGAGTAATATTGATAGGGGAGAATAAGAACAGATAATTACCGTCAAGTAAAAGTATAATTTCAATACCAGTAAACATTTATAATTTGTAAAAATTCAAAATAATTTGAAACTTATGAAAAATGAAAAGTAATTTTAAGATGCTTTTGAATTGAAATACAAAGATTTAACATGAATGGAGGTCACTCATGTAGTCTACAAATATGTACTTGTCCTTAAAACTAGCAAATGTGACTTGGGTTAAGTTTTTTCATAACATCTCCTGGGATAAACTCTGCTTTTTCTTTAGTTTCTTGAAATCTCTGGGTTTCGGGGATTGTCCTGAAAGATTTTTTTCGCTTATTCATCACTGTCTGTGTGCTGGACTTTTACTACATAAAGTCTATCTGACTTTCCCCTTCGTATTTTAAGTAAAAAAAAGTCTCCTGGAGAAAAAATCTTTTGAAATCTGCAACTTTTTGTTATTCTAAGATCCAGTTATTCACCAGAAGGGACAAACAGTAATAAATCCTTGTCCTTATCTTGATTAGAAGAATTGGGGTTATAATCTTGATTTTTCAAACAGTTTCCTTCAAATAAGTTTGAATTGGAACAACAGAACTAAGTGTTCCGATTCACCCCGCAAATTTTTTTCCTATGGCATTTTTCAGAATTCTTCATTTTTATGACGCAATTTATAAAAAATGTAAATTCTAATGTAGTATTATGTTGTTCAGATACATGTATAGTTGAAACATACCACTCTTAGTTTTTAAATATAAGAAGTTTTGTTCATACATATGAAGTTTTGCAGTCTATGAAAACTTGATGTTTTCTAGCATTCCACGTGCAGCCCTCCTCAGAAGAAAGTAGCGTTGCCAAATTGACAAAAGTAATTTTTTCCTACTTCCTATGATCTTACCTTTCTTTAAAAAAATCCATGGCGAAAAATACCCAATAGTATATTTATGAAGAATTTCTTTGTACGGTCGGGAAGTTTTGTTCCGATTGACCCCGCTGTTCCTATACACCCCATTTTATGGTATATTTTTTTTTGTCTCTTACAGCTAACATGATGAAGAAAAAACAATGATGAGCCTAAAGTGAAATGTTTGACTGTGGTTAAGATCATTCGTATTTAAAATCATGGACAAAAAATGTATGTATAGTATTTTTTCTTTTTCGATTTTTTCTAAAGCTGCGCTCCTTTGCGCATGTCGCGTCGAGAGTGAACTGAAAAATACCAACATTTAAAGTCAGATCACTATTTCTCGGCCCAATACAAAGCCTCATCTGAATGACGAATTTCTACATTCTCCGTAAATGTCGGATGCATGTATATAAAATAACATGGTGCCTCAGATTAGAAGGTTCCTTCATATTGGGCAACTTTGCCCATTTATTCTGCTTAAGCATAAAACATCTCGTAGTAGAAATCTTATTTTTCTCTCCATCGGATTTTCATGAAAGCTGGTTCATTCTTTGATGTCTTCAATTTCTATTGTTTTTTTTTTCATTTTATTTTTTTCATTTCAAGGCCAAACGATAGTGAGTTTCGAAAGAAGAGCTAATGAATTGGACTTCTACTGAAAAACAAATTAACTCTTATAATTGGAATATATGTAGGCACACATTTTTAATAGGTTTACTCTGCTCTGCATGGGATTTATCCTTTCAAACTAGTACCCTTTTTCAATTAATATCCTGCAACTCTGGATTTCACAGAATTTACTTATTAATTTTTTGCTACAAGGTTGTCTCACTGTGTACTAACTAGGGTCCGAAATGGGTACGTTCGAATAAAGCAACCAAGCTCATTGGTGACTAGCGAGAAGCATTCTAATAACTTACCAGTTTGCCGATTGTACATAAAAGAACTAAATGGACACTCATTGCACTAACTACTGGCATCATCAACTGCCAGGGTTATCCATTTCTTCTATTCAAAAATAACAAATTTTTGCATCCGAAAAAACTCACATATATTTTCCTGTCATAAAATTTTGATGACATGGATGTTTTTCTAAAGTTCACAATTACTTGAACACACAAAACTCATACACGTATTTTAAAGCTCTGTGAATTGTTCGGCCTAAGATTCATAAAAATCAGAGAAGCTAATTTTACCACATGTTTCAACATTTTAATGGTCATAGATTTTGCCCTAGATTCATAAATAAACAAACCATAGATTTTTAAAAAATGCAGTAGTGTTATATCTACCTAGACAAATACAAACGAAACCTTGCAACAGTAGCATAAGTATTTATTTTGTTCAGTATTACTAAATGTTAATAAAGAAGTAACATCTTGCACATTACGTACACATCGCTTAGAGAAAAAAAAAACAAATTGTTTAAAGGATGTGATTTACGATGATCTTTAATAAATAGATATTTTTGATCAATATATATTATATGATGTAGATAAGACCTTTCTGTTAAGGTTTAAAACAGAGTGCGTATGTGCATGACCTACTGGTATTGTAATTTTTTTTCTTGTATTGAACGGTTTTTGCTGTATGAAATATTGCCTTTATTATGTCATACAACCACTTTTTAGTTATTTGATTTCAAACATGGAGAAATGAGGGACATATTGTGCAAATACTTTTACAAGAAGATATTTTCTTAAGTACAACTGGAGAATTCAGTAGTAGATGTACATTATATTCTTGATATTGCATCTAATATCAGATGGGTGTTAGAGGACGTAAGCCTTTAATCAGGAAGTCTCCAACAACACAGCTTTTCTCATTCCCCAAATCCTCTTGATCTCTTGTCACCGGAAAGAAAATGTGCAAAAGGACATTAATGAGGGATTACGGTCGGTTTTCATTATCGCTGATTTCTTCATCTAAACTCGTATAAGTAGAAGTGATGCTGTATTTGCTATTAAGTTACTCAACACGGGTTAGCTTGGATATCTTTTAAAGCACAAAACATTACTCTTCCTCAAGATATTAAATTCGGGAAAGGCTGAATGTTAAGAAAAAAATCTGTAAATAAGCTAACTAATTAAAGAAAAAAAAATATGTAGTTTTATACGTTACTTGTTGTCTACGAGTCAATAGAAATATAATGCACATTGTGTAAAATAATTAAGTGGAATTTCGTTAGGGTGTTTTCATTGCCATACAGTTATTTAAACAAACTTGTATTTCTTAAATAATAATCATAGTATCCCCCCCCCCGTCAACTTTAGCAAGAATATTTTTGTTTTTTCTAGTGATATTTTTCTATTTTTTTCATTTAAACCAATATTAATAGAAGTACTGTTTATGCTGAATTTGGCCCTTGACAGCTACGAACGATTTCGTTTGAAAAAGGGTGATAGATTAAGTAGGCGCACTTCTTGATGCTTTCAGTTTTTACTCGCTCATCACTTTCTTTTTGAATGATACTTCGCTTTCAACCCCTATTTTGAGAAATTCAGAAGAGACCTAGCGCGTACGCAAAGTCGAGGAAGGTAACACGATAAAAAGTTCGACAGTAATGTTTTATTTTCAATTGAATTACTCAATGCAAATTATCTTAAAGTAGTAGTCTGGTAACTTGGGTTCAGAAAATCGAAAAAAAAAAAATTGCTTAATTTGAAAGTACAATGTTTTGAGAACATACTGTGAAAATTTCAGACAGAAATTCGAAATATTTCGGGAGTTAGAACGAGTTTCCTAGAGCGCCTCGGAGTTTGCTGTCAAACTTTAAACGCGTTTTTCTCAAAACACTGTTTTTCTGGTCGGCCCGGGTCCTAACTTTTTTTCTACCGAACCGATTGCTTTCAAATTTTACCAGGCTGTTCTACATACTTATAGTTCTAGTCGCTATTAAAGAGATTTTTTTTCACCCCTAACTTTTCATTTTACAACCCTTTCTTTGCTAAAATAAAAGGACTTTTTTTTAAGTCCGCCATTTTGTTATTTACCCTTGAAATTTAACTTCAGTAGTTCCGACCAGAATGACATGTCTATAGATTAAGAATAATTAAGGAGATTTGATTTCAGATCACATCAAGAGCCAAAATCACCCTGGCCACCCACGTGCTTTTTTTTTTTTTTGAAGTTCCAACTTCCAATGACAATAATAATAGTAATAAACTATTAATTTTTTTCAAATAATTTTTTTTATATTTTCAATATGTAAATAAAAACACTCTTTATATTCAAGATAATTTATTTTTATTTTCCTACAAAAAACCAAACTTCAAAGAAATCATGAAAATAGGCATAAGTTACCATACTACCTTAAGTATATTTTTGAACAT
>JAXGGA010017676.1:0-23728 GCA_038373865.1 Uloborus plumipes | reverse complement strand
ATTTAATTAAAACACCAACTTTAGAACATACACAACCAAGCTAAGACATCAAGTATTTTTTCCAAGACACCACATTTCTCCTCTAGCCGCCAACACACCTCCTCAGGCCACACCCAACACACTTCTCTCTCCAGTCCTGTTGCCAAAGTTCTTTCACATAATTCACAGTCTTCTATCAGAGCGGCTTTAGTTCCTGTGCCGCCAGCACCCTGAGATCCTTACAGGTACGTTTATCACCCTAAAGGTGCCATAGGAAGCTTAAGATCACCTTCAAGGGTGCCATAGGGAGTCAACTGACACCCTTCAGGGGGTGCCGCTAGTGCTATACAACTTTTCACGCTTAAAGGCGCCACATGCAACCTGTAGTTTTAACAGTGAAAATTTCGGAGGATGAGGGCAAATGATTTATGCGTCAAAAAACATATTTCGTTATGTTTTCTTCAATTGCAACTTCTTTACGTTTTGCTCCATTATTACACTGTTCTTGTGGTTCCCTTGTAAGAGCTAGATGAGAAAATTCTGCTGTCTATGAGAAACCCTAGAAAACTGGAAGAAAAATCCCGATAACGGGCGAAAAAAATCCTTCTTCGGACCAAAAGAGTTAGAATGAAGGGACAAGAAGACTGTGATCAGTGCTATAAACTACGAGTGTCCACCTGCAAATGGGGATAGAATCTGCAGGTAATTTTCGCTTCATTGCTGTGGCTACGGGTTCGCGTGTGGCGCGGAACAGAAAGGATTCCCATCAGAGATCGAGATCATGACCTCCATGTGGCACTGGAAACAATGGGATACATGGGACCACATCGCCCATTGGCCTTCGACGGCACATTAGCAGGGTTGCGGAGCGCTTTTGGATTGGCCTTATGTGCGCTCTGCTGATGGCTAATTATGGTCTCGAAAGTGATCGCTTCGATATCAAGAGCAACAAGTTTGTGATACAGAAGAACGTCAAAAATCCGAACGTCAATTATCCGAAATGTCACAAAACCGAACGCATACTTAAGAAGTTTTAGTGAACTGCTCGGCAATTAGGAGCATACATAGTTTGGGGAAATAAATAATAGCGTACAATGGTTGAAGCATTTTCTTTGACTGCAATTTTCATTCAGTTAATTTATTTGATGATTTATTTAGTTTATTAGCTAGTTATTTATTTTATTTGTTTATTTTAATTACTGCATAATAGTTCTTCACAAAGTACGTGCAACACTGCAAATAATTTTGCATTTTTTCTCTATTTTCAGTAATCAATGAGAGTTAATTTAAAAAAATCACGTAATGTAGCATTATGTGCTATTTGTATGTTATGATCATGCAGTGTCTAACCACTTTATTCGATAAATGACAAACTAATTCCCTAAACGGTATTTTATTGATTACTTTTGAGAATCCGAATGATTTGAAAATCCAAACTACCTATATGATCCCAATTAGTTCGTATTTTTATCCCGATTAGTTCATTTCGAGACTTATCAACTTCATTTGAGTTTTTTAGAAAAACACAATGCAAAACCATCCCAATTCTCAAAGCAACAACTTCAAAGTCGGGATTAGAGCCCGAGATCCGCGGTTTTCTGAATCCAAGTTGATTACGCTGGGTACGGTAAAACAGCGTCACTAATGAGACATAAAAATTTCAATTATCAATGAGTCATTTTGTTATTCTGTATAAAAAAAAAAAGCAGTCATTAGATTTTTTTTGTCTCGGTCACACAAAACATTAGCATCGCCTTTGCCCCAAACCCCGTTTTATTGTTGCAACTCAATCGCCATTAATCTAAGTTTGATGAGTCCCAAACCTCAGATTCCTCTCTAAACTCTTCTGTTATAATTCCCATTCTCTGGGATCTAAATGGAGAGAGAGAGATTTAGGCGTGTCCGGTGAAGATACCAAATTAAAGAGATCGACCAAAGAAGAAAGTACTAGTTCCGGTTGCACACGCGCCGACCCACGTGGTCGGGCCACACCTTGCATCCAGAAAATAAAGCACTGGCTACCGAACAATGAGATGGGCTAACAGGTGCGCCGCCAGGGGGGACCGTTCGCCAAATGAGCCTGGATTAAAATGGATCGTTTTTTGATTTTAACTCTTTTAGTTAGGAGGTGTGAGTAATGTTTTGGGCAGCTGAAGTGTCGGTGACTGACCCGGTTTTGGTGGAGTTGTTCTCCCTGAATATTGTTTTTAAATCATACTTGTTGAATAAGATAGCATAAATATATGCGTAGTTAAATATTTTTGAGAACATTAAACCTATTTTTAATAAAAATATTTCAACTTTTTTAGCATTTTGTGACAAATAACCGAGTTACTGTCCGTCCGTGAAAACCGCGCCTATCACTCGCGAACCATTCCACTTAAAAAAAGGGGTGATGGGTTGTGAGTGGGAACTTCCCGAAGTTTTCAATGCAAAACTTGCATTTTTGCTGCCCTTTTGACATGTTCAACTAAACTGGATTTGAAATTAACAGCGTTCTATACGTTGTTTGATACGGCTCAAAATGCTTCTTATTATTCTTCCCCTTATTGTTATCTTACCTATCACCCCTATTTTGATAAGATCAGAGAAAACCTGACGTGCGTAAATACGCAGAAGGTTTTACTTAAGAAGATCAGACAGTAGTAAAATCTGTAAGGAGCATATTCGTATCTAACCCAATCAATTGTGTTGTATTTGATTCGACCAAATTCTGTCTACCGACAGCGCATCGAGAAATTACCCTCTAAATGGTGACAGCATAATTTCGTGCAGAGCTATTGGTAGATAGAATTCGATCGCATCGAACACGATTAGTTGTGCTAGAGATGAAAATGCTCCGAAGTCCAAGAATAGGATATCAGCGTTGAAACATGCACTGAAAGCAATGGCACCAGAAGAGGTGCCAAGAATAATATGATAGATTTTATGCATTGGTCAAGTATGTTATTTGACTAAAATGCCCCCCCCCCCCCCCACACACACATATAGCCAGGAAAGTGTTTGACCCTAAATCCTCAATTTCCAAAGAGAGTCCTCCAATTTGGAAAGCAATCACCCGACAGGCGGCGCGCCATACCTGGTCCATCAGAACGCTTTGATGCCATGGCAAAAAGTTTAAAGAATCAAAGAAATGTTGCTGTTGTTTTTATCTTGTGCCAGCTAGACTGACAATTTGGGTTGCGCTGCTTCACTTTTCCAACCATACCGTCATTTGGTGTGAAGACAGACTTCCGCAGTAAACACTTGCCATAAGGACCCGTTAAAGGGTTCAACCGTCCGCAGCACTACAACACATTAACACAAAGAAAGGACAAGGACATGAGAGAAAAAGTACATCCATACCCAAGCCGGGTTTCGGACCCGGGACCCCTCGATCTCAGTCGAAGGCTTCCATGACTACTAAAGAAGGTAGCCGGCAATCAAAGAAAAAAAAAAAACTAATGAATAAAATAACAAGAAATTACATTTCCTGCTTCAAGAAAATGATGCTCTAAAAGATCTTTGTAAGTATTGTATTTCAAATTGCTGTTAAAATTAATTTCATATACTTTTTACAGATTAAAGATTGTACTCCCTCTTTGTGTTAATGAATTAATTACTTTTTAATTACTTATTACAAATTAAAACAAAATGTTATAAGTGATCAGTGACCAAAAAAAAAAGAAAGTCATTTGAGGAAAATTATATTTTAACGTACTTAAATTTTTGCTAATTCATAAAATCTCATTTATCATAACAACCCGAACTGCTTCTTTGTTTACACCAAACTCATCAATAAGGGCCATTAATATGTAGCCAATGTTTAATACTAATTCTTTCAATTTTAGTTCATCCTCCATATCGTACTTTAGCAAAATCACATTCCCAAAAACACGTGGGTTCAACCACTTCCTATATTTTTAGCAGGCACTTGAAAGAAATACCCTCAGTCAAACGTTTTAAATGTTCGACAAATGACGCCCTCTCCCCACCCAGGTCCTCATTACCGAAAAGGCTTGGGAAGCTTGAGCTTCTACCAAGGGCGGATCCAGAAATGTTCCAAGGAAGGGGTGATTGGTTTTTTTTTTCTTACTTTCCCATTTTTTTCGCCATGCACCCTTGTTAACACATGTTAATTACAAATGCTTTGGTCTTCCACTTGGAAAAATTTCCAGATCAGAGCCCCGAATCCCTGCACTCTTTCCCTAAATATCTTCAAAGATCAATTAAAATTGCCTTTTTTGAACTTCAAAATCTAAAAACTGCTGGAGAAGAGCCCCTCAAGGGAGGGGCGATCGCCCCCATCGCCCCTCCCTTTTATCCCCCCCTTGGCTTCTACACACAATTTTCGGGGGCCAAAAAATGACAGAAAAACTGACAGGACGTGATTAAAAATTCTCTGCTTTTAAAAACATTTCCGAGTCCAATATAAACATTAACTCAGGGTTAATGAAAACTTTGGGTAGATATTTAAAAAACAGGGGCAAATTTTATAAAACTTTATTTCTCCACACCTCCCACTAGCAATTTTTAAATACGGTGGCCCGACTTTTTCATCATATAATTTTTTCGGTTTTTTAAAGTCTGCATCTTTTTAAGTTGCTTTTAGAAATAATGCTTGTAGCATTCGCAACTTTTGTTTAAATGTGCCAATGATACTGAAATCCCCCCCCCCCCTCCCCAGAAAAAAAAAGCTGAGAGCTCCGAAAGGAGATTAAGTTTTCCCTAACTTTAAGGTTAATCGGGCCCTGTCCCCACCAAAAAAAAACCTCAAGCCACAGAGATAACGCAGATAAAGAAAGCTAATCGAGTACAATTTAATTTGTATACTTTCCACACATTAAAAAAAATAATAATAATAATAAGCCACCACGGAATAAAATAGAAGAAAAAGAAAAAGAAGAAAAAAAAGCAAGAAATCGCGCTGGTCTCTAGTAGGGGGTGGATGATCTGCGTTTAAGTGTGTGGATTTCGTGCCACACCCTATCTTAAGACTCAAAATGCCATCCATTATTAGGATGGGTTACTTATGGGTTTACCGCAAAACGCCACCTAACAGAGTAATGGGCAGCTTGTGCCTCATGCCAAGGTTCCGGAACTGATTGCGGTGCTATTTTTTTCATCCGCGCAGAGGAATGTGTTGATGGCCCCCGCTGTTTTATGTATCATGGTTTTACGACGAGATTTTTTGTTGGCGCTTTCACGGTTTTGGTTGCGAAACTATGCTCTTTTTCACGAATTTATTTACAGTTTTGGATACCGTTCGAGTAGAAATGAAGGGGCAATCGGATAACGGTGATATGTGACAAATTTTTGACTTACTTTTTACCATGGGTGTAGGTGATAAGTCCATCAGCATCATGTCCCCTAAGTCACTAAATGGTTGATAACTGAGAATATGACCAGGTTTTACCCGTTGAGAAAAATCCATTAATAATAACAAAAAAAATCCGCAACATTTTTTTGAAAACTATTTCTAGAAATTTAAAAAATTGTAACATACTATCACCTTTATCAACTTGCCCCTTCAAACCAAAGAGTCGGTGTTCTAAATTACGTCATTTAATGTAGTGTGTCCACTTAATAAGTGATCCATGTTGCTTTTCTTTGCAGTAAAAATGGATCACTCATCCACACTGCAAAAAATAGATGTTGTTTTTACAGTATAATACAGCTAATTTTGTGGTAATAAACTATAAAATAACTAGTTTTACAGTTTATTACTGTCCTTTTACAGTTTTAAACTGGAACCTCTACTGCCAGTATTATACTGTAAAAACAACAGTATAATACTGGCAGCAGATGTATGTCTAAAGCTTTGAATTTAACGGTATCATTAAGCGTTTTTTCGCCAAGTCAACGCATCTTCTCACAGGAAACGCGCCAAATCTAATTCCCAACCATCCCATTGCACAATCGATTTTTTTTTTCCTTCTACACCCTCACAAGATGTCGTACTTGATTCAGGCAGAGGTCCATTACCGAGAATCGACCAGCCGAGAAAACGATTGTGTGCGCGTCGGAACAAAAAATGCGCCGGAGCAAGCACTTCGATACAAAAAAAAAAAAAAAAAGAATCGCCTGCAAAGAGGGGGTGGTGGTAAGGATGCAGCAGGAGACAATAGCGCATCTGCCCGCTGGACAATTATGATGATTCAAACATTACGCGTTTGCAAGAAAATATTGAGGCTTTGTCTGAAACCGCCGGCTCATGAATACAAGAGAATACCGCCTGTCGCTGCCAACTACTATAAAATCGTAAATACCTATAAAAATGGGAGGGGGAGGAGGGGAGGCACTTGTTGCTTTCTCCGAGAAAAAGAAACAGACATCGCTTAGATTGTTTTCAGGAGGAAGAAAAAGCCATTCAGGCGGTGTCGTCAGCGATTGAGAGTTTTGAAAGGCTGTTTTCGAAAATGTGGAAGGAATTTTCAATACCTGGTTTGCTTTAAAATATTTGATGGTATGTAAAGCGAGGAGAATTGCGTTATTTTTGATTGAAACGGGGCAGACATTGAATGCAGGAAAAGGCAGAATGATGAATAATTTTCTTTCTTTTTTTCCCTTTGTCTGTAATTTTTTTTTTTCATTTCTGATTGCCTTCTACCGCATACCTTCGAATTCTTTTTGGAGTCTTCAGTCCCGAAGGTGTGTTAAAACGTGAAACTCATTTATGTGAGAATGCAAGTTTATTACTTGCGGCAAAAAATTAAAACGTCTTTTCTGTGTCAAAAATGCAACTTAAATTATCAAAATATAGTTTTTAAAGAACTAAAATATACGCTTTGAAATTTATTTTTGCCTTTAGTATTAATAATAGTATTAAATATATTACTTTTATATTTGAAAAGAACGTGAATTAATTATCGAAAATTCATAGTTACATACAAACAACTGAAACACTTATAATTCATCAACATGTGATTCAGTTTAGCCTTTTGTATTAATAATAGTATTAAATATATTACTTTTATACTTATAAAGAACGTGAATTTTATCTTTTAATCAGAGTTACATATACATACATTCAAACAAACAAACAGACCCACATGTGAAACTAGTAAAAGCGTATTAAAAAAATAAACTACGATGCAGCGAAATTCCGTTACACCAAACTTCAAGAGACCTTTGTTCGTTGTAACGGAAATGCCGTTGTAATGAAGGTCCAGCAACGACATGGAGATTTAGTCGGGAATGAAAATTTATTTCGTTGAAATTGGATATTTCGTTGCACTGGTGTTCGTTTATTTCCCTTCCTCTGTGTCTCTTTCTCCATATATACATATACAAGCAAGTAAAACTATTTTCCTTTCGAAATACGCTTAAAAATTAAACATTTTAATATTTTTTCAACTTGATGAAAATTAATCAAAAAAAAAAAAAAAAGGAGCGGAGAAACTGATTTCTTAGCAAGATGTTAATGTCTTTTTTTTTTTTTTTTTTGGAAAATGTTTAAGAACCAGAGGCGAATACAGAGATAGTTTTCGAGAGAGGACCAAAAAAGTAAAAAGTGCACCCCGCCCCCCATATTAAGAAAAATCTCAACAAGTTCCTTTAAAATGTTTTTTTTAAGGGAAAAAGAAAAACAAGCATAAAGTCAATTTATCTACTTTAAAGCCAGAAAGATTACATACATGTACTAATTCACTTTGAATGAGTAACGGGAAAAATCATTTTCAACATTTTAAGAATGTGAACTATTGAACCTTACGTCAAGTTATTCAATATTATTTAACCTAATTAGTAAATAATGCGAGTTATTACTTGCAAACCCTATCAATATGTAAAACACCGCCAACTCGGCTATTTCCATCCATGGACTGCAGTTTCGTGCTTATTACGCACTCATCAGCTTGGAATAGGAAAGTGCCTTAGCCCTTGCTTAGGGGCTGTTACTCACTGCTTTATACTGTCAATATGGTTTAAAACAATAGTTATCAAAAGAAATCGTCACTTTTTTCCATCATAGATGAATTTTTAAATGAATCGTGATACATATCTATATTATGTATCATTGATTTCGCAACGCCTAAGTTTTATGTATTCTTTTACATTGACTAACCCCTGATTGCCTTATTATTCCCATAGCAAACCAAAGAGATGTTATTCAATTATGCAGTGCATGAGTTTTTTTTAAAGACATAGTTCAAAAAATTTTACTAATGTTATGAAGAAATTAAAAAGCAATTAAAAAAATGTGTAGTAAAACTTTTTTTATCGCTTTGGGAAGGGCCGGGCCCCATGGGTCCCCGTAAAATTCGTTACTGATTAGAACACCATTCCAATTAACGGCAATACAAATCAATCGAAAACATGCTATTTAAATTGCTTACACCGAATAAATCGGGCGACTATCAATAACATACAGGGTTCGAAATTATTGCTGGTCCACTGGTCCATGAACTGTAAAACTTACATTGGAATGCCATAAAAAATAATAAATGGTCCGTGAAACCACCAATTTTTTTAACAATCAAAAATATTTTGTTAATTATTTAGCATTAAATTTAATGCGGACCAGTGACGTTGTCTATGGACCCGTATATATTCATGTTTACTGGTCCGAAGGACAGGTTAGATCTTTTAATGATTTCTAATCATGACATAATCTATTTAGCGAAACAATTCGAACCGATATGTCTCAATTCCAAAAATTGTATAAATTTTCTCTATATATTTATAAATGTCAAACACTTTAACATCCTTTTTTGTTTTGCATTCACTGAAGCTCTTTGCGTGCTTATACAGAATACTAATTTTGGTTAATTTGCTTTTTTGACAGCTATTTAAGAGACGCGTTGCATCTCAAAAGCACCTCTTCATACATGAGGGAGAAATTGACGTTCAGTTATTTGAATAAAAGATTGCGCATTTGCGAGCTATTTTAGTCCCTGACATTTTAAAAATGTATCCTCATCATCGGGATAATAAAAGTTTTACCACCCAGCTGAGACATCAGACTTATGTCAGGGTGAAAGTTGTGCCATTTTCTTCAACTTTAAATAACTCGTTAAATAATAATTTTTATGTCGAAGGGAGGTAATATTTTGGATTTCGAATCAGTTTTTGTTCTAAATTCGCTAGTTTCAGAACGTTAGCAAATAGTGCGTTATAAAAAATTCGATGATTATCGGATTAAATTCAATGTGTAACTGGATTAGCATTAATCGAGATTAGCTTTTTTAATACGCTTTTATTAGTTTCACATGTGGGTTTGTATGTATGTATATAACTCTGAATAAAAGAGAAAACTCACTTTCTTTACAAATACAAAAGTAATATATTTAATACTATTATGAATACTATATAAAGGCTATAATATATTACATGTTGATGTATTATAAGTGTTTCAGTTGTTTGTGTATGTAACTCTGAATAAAAGATAAAATTCAAATTCTTTGCAAATATAAAAGTAATATATTTATACTGTATAGTAATATAATTAGTACTAAATGCCCAACTATATAACTTTTTTAGCTTTTTTAAATTATATTTTTATTATTTGTTAGATGATATTCAATCAATACATTCTGTTTATAAATCAAATGGCGCATTGATATTGATAAAATTGCTTTCATTTGATCATACTAAAAACTTCTTCTACCTATAAATGGGTTAAAAGTATACGCACATTTAAATTTCCCCTTCCCTTTCATCATATAATTTATATATTTCTTGTTTGAAGAAACAAACATTAAAAAACAAAAGATTTTTGGTCTGAAATTCATTTTCAAACAAAAGTGAGTATATAGCATAACTAATATTTAACTCTTCAGCCTCTCAAAATAAATCTATACGCCATGAAAAATAAATAAGCATTTCGCTCCAGTTTTGAAAACAAGTATATTCTCAATCAGTTATTATAATGTGATATTGTTATGTCTATCTAGCTCAATAGTGAAAAGAGGGAAAAAAATACAAGTATAATTTATTTTCAATTCACTGCAAACTATTGTTTGATTTATTCTTAACGTCTTAACTATTTGTGCTACTGGGTTTTCTGGAAGTTGAAGTTTACTTTCTAAATATTTTATGTGACGACGCCTGTTAATGCTTTTTTTTAAGTACTAGCTATATGAGAGTTATTAGTTTAAAGATAATGTTATGAAAGTCTATACGTTACTCTTTTTTATTCAAAGCAGATACGGTTTTTTTAAGTAGAGGACGGACAAAAGCCACCATTTTAATCAAATAATTTTGATCTTGCTTTCCACATGAAGTAGGAAAAAAATTTCCAATTATATAATCAAATTTTAGAGTTAATTGAAAATCATACATTCAATACACGCACACATAAACTGATACATTACAGTTTATAGAGCGAAAATTTTGTTAACATGACATAAAATATTTCGCAAGAGTAATTTGCTTTACCTCACAACTATTTCAATAATACAATCACCACAAAAACCACACTGCAAAAAATAAAGTGCTGTTTTTGGGCTGGCAGTAGAAGTTCCAGTTTAAAACTGTAAAATGCACAGTACTAAACTGTAAAATTAGCAATTTTGCAGTTTATTACTGTAAAACAGCAAGTTTACAGTTTATTATCGTAATTTTACAGTTTATTACTGTAAAACAGCAAGTTTACAGTTTATTATCGCAATTTTACAGTATATTGCCACAATTTTGAAGCTTATTACAGCAAAATTAGCTGTATTATACTATAAAAAAACAGTATAATACTGGCAGCAGGGGTTCCAGTTTAAAACTGTAAAATGCGCAGTAATAAACTGTAAAATTAGCAACTTTAGTTTATTACTGTAAAGTAGCAATTTTACAGTTTATTAGTGTAAAATTAGAAAATTTTCAGTTTATTACAGTAAAATTAGCAGTTTTTACACTTTGTTACGTTAAAAGTTGCTATATTATACTGTTAAAACAATATCTATTTTGTACAGTGCAACATTTAACATTCGGAAACAGATTCGAATTAGGATAAAAATCTTTACATTGCAAAAGGCTCAATTGTTGTGATGATTCCTGTTACAGTATAACGGGGGAAAAGAACACCAACAACTAATATCAGATACGATATAAAGAACGAAAAAATAGGTTAAATTACGATCTACAAGTCGATAGCTAATTAATTGATCCACAACTGATGATCATTGCATGAGATAAGTAGATAGTAGGGGAAGAATTATTAATACATTTTCCCATTCTCTTTCATCATAAAGAAGATATCCACCTCTTTCCGTGATAAACCACCTGTCTTTTTGGGGTATGAAGAAATATAATGGCTTCACACACAAATCGAACAGCTTAATATTATTTTTCTTGAGCTGCTTGAAAAGGGATTAAATGTGAATCTGGAAACTTTAGTGAGAAACAGAACATTTGCAGTATTATTTCTCGAAAACTTCACGGTAGAAATTGAAAGGGATAGTATTTTTTTTTTTTACTTCACAGAAATATAAAATATTATCAAAATATTCTTCGGAAATTTTACAGAAATTTGACGGCACAACACTTTGAAAATAAAATTTTTGTGTGTGAAAACTTTACTGGAATAAAAAATGTTGTGATAGTTTTTGGAAACGCCATTTTAGGGTAATATTTTTTGAAAACTTGCCTGAAATGGTAATTTTGCTAAAGTATTTTTAAAAATTTTCATTGAAATTTTTAAGTAACTTGTTTGGAAAGGTATTTCACTAAATTAGCGATTTTTTTTCCTTTGCAAGCTTGATCATGCTTTTGAAAACTTATCTGAAATAAAATGAAGTACAAATCCTAAAAAGCGGCCGTATTTGGAATTCAATTTATTACTATTCGTTTTACAGTTTTAAACTGAAACCTCTGCTGCCAGTGTTATACTGTAAAAACACTTTCTTTTTTGCAGTGCAACTTCGAATTAATGAAACAGAACAAAAGGAGAAAATAGTGTTGGGAAGCCTTTTTTAAGTAAAGAAAGAGAGAGAGAGAGAGAGAGATGTGTGGGGGGGGGGGGGGTAAAGGACTTTCAGTGGGGAGAAGGGGGGTTGTACTGAAACAAGGAGAGTGTAAAGCATTTAAAGTTGCCTTGAAGGACTATATTTATATTGTATCAACTAAGGATCAAAGGCTTTATTATCCATCCATTACACCTGCATCCCAGGATATATGAAAACATCTCATCACAAGATTTTCCGTCAACAGCGGTCGAAACTTAAAATTAATGAAGCAGGACAAAAGCAGAAAATTGTTGCGAAGCCTTTTTTTAAGTAAAGAGTGAAAGGTCTTTGAGGGGAGGGGGGGGCGTTTTGTATTGAAACAAGGAGAATGTAAGGCATTTAAAGTTGCCTTGAAGGACTGCATTTACATTGCATCAAATAAGGACCAAAGGCTTTATTATCCATCCATTACACCTGCATCCCATGATGTGAAAACATCTCATCACAAGATTTTCAGTCAACAGCAGTCGCAGCTTAGAATTAATGAAACAGTAAAAGGGAGAAAATAGTATTAGGAAGCCTCTGCTAAGATTTTTAAAAAAATAAAAAAGAGGGAGAGGTCTTTGAGGCGTTTTGTATTGAAACAAGGCGCGTGTAGGGCATTTAAAGTAGGCCTATTTATAGCCCAGGATTCAGAAGCTGCAGAACAATGGCGATTAGGATGTATCGGCAGGTTGTATTCGCGGTATTAATTGAAGAAACAGGTGGTGAGTAGGTGCTGCAACTTTCACCTCAGAATAAGAGGGGGAAATCACTCTTACCCTGAGTTCAGTAGCAATTTTGAGGGAAGGTGGTCTTTAACGGGAAACAAAAGAAAGAGAACATTTTTGTAGATTGGCCTTCGACAACAAGTGTCTCGCACCTGCTCAGTGTTTTCCGCGATTGTCCGATTAAATTCAGTGTGTAATCAGATCAGTAGTAGTCGAAATTGGGTTTCTGAAGTTTGTGCTCATAGACACTGATTTCAGATTTACATTTTATTTAAATGTAATTGTATGAAGCTGTGAAACAGTTTTGAAAGTTCTAGACTATAAGCTTTACTCGTTCCCGTGACAAATACAGCCAGAATGTTCGCCATCACACCAAGAATCTTTCGGAAAGTTTTGATATACTGAATTTTCCTACAAATTCGGAGAAATAACTTGTGTGGCGCCATAGGCGGATTTAGGTTGCTAATTTTAGGGGTGCAACAGGATCTGGAAATGGGGGGAGGGGAATACAACTTTAATAGCCATGGTTGTTCCAAAGTAGAATAATTTTTTTTGATATACCAATCAATGCCCAATTACAGATTAACTTGTATTGCAGCTAAGATAACATCTAAATTCTTTTCCAAACAACTGTTCTTAATAAAATAAACTTAGTTTAAATTTTTTTTCAAAATCGAACCAAAAATGTTGGGGGTGCGGTGCACCACTTGGCATTCCCGTAAATCCGCCTATGTGTGGCGTCTAAAATTTTTTTCTTGGCTTCGAACACAATACAATTACACTTTTTTTCGGTCTCTGTCCATATGTATGTTTGTTTGTATATCTGCGTATGAGTGTACTTAATAAATACTTTATTTAGATATCCTATATGCCCATGTCGTACCACATAAATTCAAATCTTTACAAAAGATGATTAAATAAATCAAAAATTATGGGTGTGTATCCTGTATGCACGTGCACGTATCTTTTCAATGGCATATCCAGTGGAGAGGATTTGGGGCTATATCCCTCTAAAACCCAGAAATTTAACTTTTCTTACCATAGTTAAGGACTAACACTAACCTTACTGTAAAAAAAGTGGAGCCTTACTCCGTAAAAGTGGTGGCAGCATTCTGTATCCGAAACTGCCTCCACAATGCAGTGGAGTAACTTAACTGATAAAACTGGTGTAACGTTATGAGCAATACGTAACGTTACACTAGTTTTATCAGTTTACTCCATTGCATTTGAGGCAGCTACGTTGCCATCGCTTTCACGGAGTAAAGTTACACAATGTTTTTACAGTGCACTTCCCCCACCAAAATATAACCATACACTGCAAAAAATGAACTGTTGTTTTTACAGTATAATACTGGCAGCCAAGGTTCCAATTCAAAACTAAAATGCACTGTAATAAACTGTAAAACCAGTCATTTTACTGTTCCTTACTAAGTTAGGAATTTTACAGTTTATTGCCGTAAAATAGCTGTATTATAGTGTAAAAACAACAGTATAATGCTAGCAGCAGTGGTTATGCACGATAATAAACTGTAAAGTTATCAATTTTACAGTTTAGTAATGTAAAATGAGCAATTTTAGTTTAGTACTATAAAATGAGCAGTTTTGCAGTTTATTACTGTAAAAGTAGCAATTTTACAGTTTTTTACTGAAAAATTAGCAGTTTTTATAGTTTATTACAATAAAATTATCTGTATTATACTGTATGAACAACATTCATTTTTAGTGTATCCCATCCCGATTATTATTATTATTATTATTATTTTATTTATTTATTTATTTATTTTTGGCTACGCCACTGTCTTCTTTTACCCGGTCAGAACATTCCGATTCGAATGAATCCGTTACTCCCCAGTAGCACGCGGCGGACCGAACCCGACATCGCACTCGGCAACTGCGGACGGCGGAGAGTTTGGCGCAAAAATGTCACGCGCGGCGGACCGTGAAATCACGCACGACCCACCCCCTCTTTCCTGGATGCTCGCGCGTGAGACCGGGCTCGCCCTCCCTCCTCTGGAACGAGGAAGAAGAGGGTGGCGGGATCGATTGAGAGCGCAGCGGCAATGATCTGGAAAAGAAAGTCTTTGTCGGCCGGTGATGCAGGAACTGTCGTTTTTACTGTGTAATACTGGAAGCCGAGGTTTCAATTTAAAACTGTAAAATGCACAGTAATAAACTGTAAAACTAGCAATTTCACAGTTTCTTACTGTGTTAAGGCTACAGTGGACAAATAAAATTGATTTTTTTCAATTATTGATTTATATGTCTAAAACTCTGTGTGCTTGTATTATTGTATATTTACCACATCTAAAAGCATAAAAAACACAAATTAGTGCAAAAACAATGAATACTTTTTTTCAAATTTCAAATTTGAATATTTTTTTAACAAAATTTCAAAATGTTCCAGGCGTTGCAATTTTTTTTCAAACTTTGAATTTCCACTTAATTTAAAATCACTAGACATGATTGCATAAAATAATGCATTACATGCAATGTTTCATGAGATAGTTTAGAAAAGATAGCTGAAAATAAAAATTTTCATAAATTTTCATTTTCAGCCATCTTTTATAAACTATCACATAAAACATTGCATGTTGCGACGCCTGGAACATTTTGAAATTTTGTTAAAAAAATATTCAAATTTGAAATTTGAAAAAAAGTATTTATTGTTTTTGCACTAATTTGTGTTTTTTATGCTTTTAGATGTAGTAAATATACAATAATACAAGCACACAAAGTTTTAGACATATAAATCAATAATTGAAAAAAATCAATTTTATTTGTCCACTGTAGCCTTAAAGTTAGACATTTTACAGTTTATTGCCGTAAAATTTAGCTTTATTACACTGTAAAAACAACAGTATAATACTGGTAGCAGAGGTTCCAGTTTAAAACTGTAAAATGCACGGTTATAAACTGTAAAAGTAGCAATTTTGCAGTTTATCACTGTAAAATTAGCAATTGTTACAGTTTAATACTATAAAATTAGCTGTATTTTCTGCAAAAACAACATTCATTTTTTACAGTGCCTTGGTAGCAATTTAACCCATGTTATTAACATTGCATAGAAATAAAATGGGCGGTTTCTCCCTTAAGGGGTTACAGTACCTTTCTAATAAATTTCTTTAATTTAAGTTAAAAAGTTAATTCTTTGAAACATTTGTTTCTGCACTTGTTTAAAAATCAATAATTTATTTTCAAACATCAAAAATTTTGAAAACTGTTTTTGAAAATTTGAAAAATGTAAGAAAATTTCAGTTTTTTTAAAACCCTAAGGCTTTTTTGTTTCTGCACTAATTTCAAAATTTCTTTTTGCGAAATGATCACAAGGAAAACCTCAACAAATCTGTGCATTCATTTCCTTATATTTTGATTATAAAATATTTTGTGACCTTTTATGTAAAAAATTCTTAGAAAATTTTGTTCTTCGAGGTTTAACAAACTCTAAAATTTTTTGTAATTTATAAAACGCTTATTCAATGCCCAGTTTTGTTAAATATATTATCTTGAGTGCAAAAAATATTGCTTTAAAGTTATATCTTTAATAGAAAAGATTCCTTAGCATTTTTAGTAACATAGAAACACTAAAAACTGATTACCGAGAAAAAGCACTTTAAAGTTTGGCTTTTCCATTAGAACACATAGCATGTATGCCCTAAAGTCACTCATAACTTTTTAAATAATTTAACTAGAACAATGCTGTTTTTTCTGAGTGTTTTAAATAACTTTTACTTTTGAAATAAGCAATGAAATTTTTTTTGGTCTTTTGGTCATTTTTGAGGTACTGTAACCCCTTAAATTTAAAATTTTTCAGATCACGAAATTAACACTAGCCGAAAAAATGAAAGTGGATCTGTTACTATCTATAAAAGTTCATAACTCTTTGACTGAATATCTATTGCTATCTTTTGTAAAGACTGGTAGTGGTTAATGATTAGAACCAAAAAAGTGATCATACCCTCTAACAGCCTTCGATAGATTTATGGTTGCACTTTTGTGCGATCTTTGGAGAGATTCAAACAAGAAATTATTCAGATGAATCAACTTTCGAAAATGTTTCATTGCACTTTTCTGAAACGGAAACGAAAAACAAGAGATCATTCTCGTGAACAACTTTCGAATAACTTCTTATACACTTTTGCTGAGAATGTTAATGAAGGGAACTAGACAGGAGATTTAAAATTTCGAACAATTTTCTGCTACATGTTTGCTCAGATTAATATTAGAAAGAAATGGAATAAGATATCATCCTTATTAACTAATTTTTGGAGATTGAAAACAGGCAGATATGAAAAGAACACGGCAAAAAATGAACTGTTGTTTTTGCAGTATAATACTGGTAGCAGAGGTTCCAGTTTAAAACTAAAATTTACAGTAATAAACTGTAAAACTAGCAATTTTACAGTTTATTAGTGTAAAATTAGGAATTTTACAGATTATTACTGTAAAATCAGCCATTTTTACAGTTTATTACTATAAAATAAGCTGTATTATACTGTGAAAGCAACATTCATTCTTTACAGTGAACCAGATATAAGATCATTCTTGCAAACAACCTGGGAATAATTTTTTACTGCCGTCTTGTTCATATTATTAATGGATATACTTAAATATACGATCATTCTCGCAAACAAACTTTTGAATTATTTATCACTTCACTTTTTTCAGACCGTTAATGAACAAACAAATGGGGTGTCATTTCTTCTTCCTATCCTTGAACCCAATTTGAAAACATTCCTATTTGTACTTCTCGCTGCACTTTCGTTTAGACTTTAATTTAAGACTGGCCATGTCCACAGAAAGAACAAGGCAAAGTATCACGAGACTAATATTGGGAACCAATTCTTTGCTGATATTTTTCAAAAACACAACTGCAAACAACCAAAAAAGAGATCATCTCTGTAAACAACCTTCTGAATTATTGTCTTAGAGCATTCTGCTTAAAATTCAAACCAAATTTTACCCTTATAAATTACATTTTGAACTATTCCTTTCTGCAATTTTGTTAAAAACGTGGAGGAAAGCAACCCAGACGCAGCATGATGCTTGTAAACATGCTGGAATTTAATTAAACAAAATTGTGCTGCTGATTAAAGCTGAAATTCCTAGATTACAGTAATAAACTAAAACTGCTAGTTTCACGGTTTATCACTGTGAATTTTAGTTTTAAACTGGAACCTCTGCTGCCAGTAATATACCGTTGTTTTTACAGTATAATACAGCTAAATTTCACGGCAATAAACTCTAAAATTGCTAACTTTATAGAAAGAAATTGTAAAATTTCTATCTTTACAGTAAGAAACTGCAAAACTGCTGGTTTTACAGTTTATTACTGAGCATTTTGCAGTTTCAAATTGTAACCTTGGCTGCCAGTATTATACAGTAAAAACAACAGTTATTTTTTGCAGTGCACTAGAGCAGCCGGAATTACCTTATGGGGAACGAGTTTTTTTTTTCCTTTCTCTCTCTCTCTTCGATCAATGCAGTCCTGACATGTGTATAAACTACAAAACGAGAGATGGTAACAATGTTCAGACAAAGGCCATGGAAGGGGGAGGGTCACCCTTGCATATTGTATTTGTTTTAAATGCATCTCTCCTAATACCTGCTGCTCAAAAGTTTAACCTCATGATACAAAGTTTTGTCAAGTCTTTATTTCTCTCTAACTCCCTACCCCCATTTAGTATAAAAGGTTGCCCGACGGGTGCGAGAGAAACAATTCTGCTCTTACTTGACCAGTAACCGAGGGTGTAAGAAGATTTTTTTTATGGAGAAGGGGGGGGGGGGTATGTTTAATTATAACCAGGGTTTAAGAGCTAGCGACAAAATAGCTGAAGCCTTATACCCATGATAACTTATTTTTGTACATAAATATCCCAAGAGCTAAGTGCTGTGCAAAAGCTTTCCTTCAAACTCATCTCGCACGAAAAAAAATGTGCATTCATACGTACTTTTCATACTTCATTGGGGGTTAACCCCTCTCCCCCATTATGCCAGGTCTTGGGGAAAAGCATGCAGAGCAACCACAATATTTGCAACTTTACCGCTTATCCCCCCGCCCCCAAACTTTCACCTTCAAATATTTTTTTTACAAGTTGCACTCCTGCAAATAACAGAACATTAAAAAAAACACAAATCTCCTTACCTGCACATCTGTAAGATGTTAGAAGTGTTGGCAAGCATCTGTGTTTCGGCTATCCACGTATCATGGGGCACACAGACCTCTTCTCAAATCACAGTCAGTGTCGGCGGACACACCCACTCGTATGCCGACGCAATTAGCAGAGAACGCGACAGAACAAAAAAAATCAACAACAACAAATTCAATCCTCCGGGTCCAGTCACACACCCTTGCAACACCGCTGTCGGGAGAGACACTGAAGGCCCGGGACGCTCTACCGCCGAACCGCGCTGGCGGGCGCTCTCTGATTGGTTATCTTGGTGGTGACGTAATTTGATGGGGCGGAGCTATGAAATTGTTTTAAGACACGCCTTAGGTTTTGTTTTATTTTTTTGTCTTTCTTTTTTCCATACTGTGATGCAACAGGTGCAAAAATAGTTTCGATGTTTTTTTTCTAGCCGCGGACGTTACGCGGCAGCAGTTTTGCGTTTTTGAGAACTGAAAAAGCACTTATTTAATTTTCTCGATTTTTTTCGAGCTTGTTGAAGTTTCGAAATCACCGATTTGTTAATTTTTGAGAAAGGATATCTTCATAGTAAGGCGTAGAATCACTTGGGATCGCGCAAAAAAAAAAAAAAAAAAAAAAAAAAAAACAGTGAGAAGGGGGAAACAAACGGAATGCTAGTGGAAAATCTCTACCGAACTGCGATTCCACACAGGTTTCTATACGCTGAAAAAATAACAGTGCAAACAGGCTGGTTTTACCTAATAACTCAACGATAGGCAACCCGCCGATAGCGTTCGACCGGCCGATCTCGAGCACATTTTGAGTCGATCGTGGCACTATTTCGAACCTCGCTTTCTATCTGAGTAGAATTAATAAGCAATCATTTTTGGGATAAAATTAGTTTCAAAGTCTGAAACAAAACTAATTTGAAAATATTTCAGATTTTTGCAGTCACTGAAATGTTTTTATAGTCCATATTTTAACAGTTTAAAACAAGCTATTTTCTTTTGTCTGAAAATAATTTGATGCTGAATTATTTTATTCATTTATCATTTGATGATATTTCATTATTCATTTGATGATAAATATGACATAATTTCAGCACTTAAAAGCAGCTACTTTAATAAATATCAAAGCATTTTTTGACGAGAGTTAGCCTACAATTTCTCAAAACATAGTTTCAACCTAATCGTGTATTACTTTCCTTCCATGTCTATGGTGTATGCAACCTCACCCGCCTTCGGTGATCTTGTGTTCACACAGAGCTTGGAAAGTAGATCTTTAGTCAGTTCAGGTTGCTGACCACTGTAATAACTTAACATTCAATATGTTTGATACATTTTTTGATATATTCAATATGTTTGATACATTTTTTGATACATTCAATATGTTTGATACATAGTGATGTTTGTTGCTCACAACAACTATAGAAATCAGGAAAATATAGCTACTTTAATTTTTAACATACTTATCATCGTCAAAATTACTGCTTGTCAGTTTGACGTAAATGCAAACCATACAAAATAGAATTTCAGAAAGTAAAAAAAAAAAAATCATAATTAGGGATGCACCGATAAGCAAAATGGCCGATTACCGATTACCGATTGACCGGCAGTTGATAATCAGCCGATTAATCGGTTGAGACGATTATTGATAAGGATGATTGTTTTTCTACTATCAATTTTACCAACACTATTTTTTCTCTATTACACAATTCCAAGTGTAGAAAAAGCAAGTAATTTATTTCTAAAAGAAGATTTGTTTCCCATTTTTCTAGTTTTCACATAATAATTTCAATATTTTATCATATTTCTTAAAACCAATTTTCTTATTATTGTCAATCATATTATTAACACATTGTTAGTTATGCTAATTGGACATAAAAATTCTAAAAAAAAAAAAAAGGCGGAGGTGGAGTCTGTGGCGATCACTCTAATTTAGGAGTACTTTTAATTCATACTTTTTAATAATTAGTAGTAATTTAATTCAATACTTTTATTCTTTGAAAATTAGAGGTTATCTAAAAGCACTGTGCTAAGGAAAAAACTATCGCCACATGAAAAGTGTTGCAACACTGTCTATGAATATTTATTCAAAGTAGGAGAATTAGTTAAAAAAAATACTTTATATCAACTCTGAGGATTATTTTTGCTGTTAATAAAATTATTCATCATCGTTTCTTAGTGAAGGTATACTTTAAAGAATAAAATTTGAAAAATATTTTTTGGTCGATTAATCGGCCAGATTTTGCCGATTTTTAATAATCGGCAAAATGGCTGATTATGGTCGATTAATCGGTACTCCCAATTAATCGGTGCATCTTTAATCATAATCCAAATTGTTAATAAAATGGAAACTTTTTAAACACAAATTGAAATAGTATACTTTTATCAGCAAAATTAAATTTACATTGCTGCAAAGAAAAATGCAAATGATGCTATTTTTTTCTGATGATAAAGGTTTTAAACAGTAATACAGTAATGCATCTACTTTCCCCCGTTCGAAATACACGAATTCGCAGATTGTGGTTTCTTATTTTTCATCTCATATTCAAGAAAAAATCAATTACAGATATAAAGATACTAAACGCGCAAAACATGTATCATGTCTTCCCATCAATCATGTATTTTGTATTTCGTCTGTTTATTCCCACTTAAAAATTAATAATAATGGAAGGACTTGGAAGATGAAAGGGTTAGGTGACAAAACAGAAATTACGAGTAGTTAAAGTTCAAAGTTTTATTGTTGCAGTTGTTGCAGCTTTTTTCTTTTCTGGTTTTGTCATTAGAGAGCGTATGATATTGGTCTATTGAAAAATATGTTTGATGCATTAAGTTTTATTTGCTTACCTGTATCCATTGCCAGTGGTGTAGCTAGGGGTTGGTAGGAGTGGCTCTTGTAAGGGTGCAGCAGCCGGGGGCGGGGGGGGGGGGGGCAATTTGACCGATAAAAGAAAATAATAATAAATAAAAGTAAATCGAGGGGTGGGGGAGGTTTTTTTTTTTTTTTTTTGTATTAGCATAAAAATATTTACGAAAGAATAAGGGTCAGAGGGGAAAATGAAACATCTAACGAGGAGAAACATTGGGCATAGTTCAAAATATTTTTAAAAAGAAAAAAGAAAATTAAATTTGCAATCAAATTGTATTTGAATTTGTAGAATAATCAAAATCTTCCAAATAAGGAATTGCTTTGGGAGGTCACAGTGACCTCCCATCAAAGTGACCATGGGAGGGGGCTCCATTTTTCTTAAGTTCGCCACGGGCGCTGGGCCCCCTAGCTACGCTACTGTCCATTGCTTACCTTTGTACAGAGTGTTCATTTTTTAAAGTGTAACTTAGTCCTTTCATCCTCCAAGCCCTTCAATTATGGAATGAAAAATTATGCCCCCGACTTACGCAAATTCGAATGACGCTCTCATATCTTGATCTCAGCAACGCGTAACTTTGAGGCATTATGCTGTATTATTCGTCTGAAAAGTAAGAATCATGTTACAGCCTCTCAAATTTCATAAATTTTTAGTCGTTGAAAGTGAGCTGTGCCTTTCTAAGAATTGCTTTTTCTGTAGTTAAAAAGCGCATTTAAAAAATAATGTTGAAAACAAGCTAAGTTTTTCAAATTTTGTTATGAATTACCTTTATTTTTTAATTTTTCAATCATTGTTTTTTAAATTCTATGACAAAATATCCCATTTGAACTGAACACACCTATACTCAAAAATTTTTTTTTACATTGCACTCACGTGGCTAGATAATGTATTGCACTCTTACAGTTTTCTGTCAAAATAAAGAAAATGAAGTTAATTCGTGTATTTATTTCAACACAAGTAGATAGTATTAAAAACGAGGGGCATATTACCTTATTTAGCTATCAGTGGGGCAAACAACCTACAATTTAGTGGGGCAGATGCCCTTTTACGCAAGGTTAATTGCCCTCTCTGTTCAAACGAAAGTTCTGTATGACTGCACTGACATACAGCAACCTTCTTTTTATGTTCTTTTAGATCAAGCGTTGAAAAATGGCACATTTCACTTTCACTTCGCTATAAAGTTGAAATAGCTAGCTAAACATAAAAACAATAACAACAACAAAAAACATTCTGTAAACTTTTGTCACATAAAATTAGTAGCATACAGAAATCAGTAGCATGTAGAAATTAAGAAATTACGCCCCTCCCCCCCTCATGGTCACCTTGATAGCAGGTCATGGGAGGTCATTGTGACTTCCCAAAATAATTAGTTATTTAGAAAATTTTGATTATTCGGCAAATTTAAAGATAAATTTGCAATTTTGATACTTTTTTTTTATTTTCAAATGCTTTTAATGATGCTCAACGTTCTTCCTCAATATAGATGATTTATATTTTCCTCTCTCTTATTCTGATTTTTTCCTTTTTCATACTTTTCACAAGTCAAAATGCTACACTGTTAAAAAATGTACCTAAGTTACACCATCTCCTATCGATTAAAAAAAAAATTGTCCAAATCGGTTCAAGATCAGATGTTATGTGCGAACAAACAAAAACAAAAAAAAAGTATACGCTTTGAATTGAGAACCTCCTCCTTTTTCGAAGTCGGTTAAAAAATCGCGGAAATCAAGTTTTTTCAGTTTTTGTCAAATTTTAGGCCTTATGCGCGATCGGAAGATATCAACCGATTTCGATAATTTTTTTTTTCTTCTTTTTGTCTTTATAATTCGCAACTTTTCCGCGCTATTACAAATTCGAAATTAAAAAAAGTGTTTTTTCAGCCCACCCTATTACTCAAGTCTATTTAATTTAAACTATATCAGGGGTGGGATTCGATGGATACAATTTCGGAGCAGCTAAAATTCTGCTTTGGAGAGGAAAAATAATCATTTTGGAGCATACTGGAGGGAAAAAAAACACCGTATTAGAGCAGGCTGAAGCAGGAAAATTATAACTTTAGCGCGACTGAAGAAAAAAAAAAAAAAAGAATGCCATTTTGATGCAAGATTCAGCAAAATAAAAAATCAAACT
>JAXGGA010017675.1:0-23731 GCA_038373865.1 Uloborus plumipes | reverse complement strand
ACAAACATTGATAATTCTGCAATTTCAAAAAAATGTGCTTTCATCCACACATATTTTCAAAAGAAAAAAAAAAAAAACAATCCGGCACCAAGTACTTGTATGTTGCATAGAAAAAATTCAACTTGGACAATTCGTCGCTCAGGGACATTAAAATTGGTTAAAAATTCATTTTGATCAATGAAGTAAACAGGAAAAGTAATAATCGTAACGAAATTCTTACTTGAATTGGGTTTCAGAATCAGCTGGCATTCATTAGAATAAGAAAAAAAAAAAAAAAAAACGCAACAACGTTTAGAACACACATCACAATATGTTTATACTCGCTTACTTCCCAATTTCCACTCGTCGCCAAGCATGAACAGACCGCGCCAAAGCAAAGACAAGAGCGTTCGTGAAAATAAATTAATTTCACACAATTTAAACTTTCCCTTAGCGCAAAGTAATGTTTTTCAATAAGTTTATCATCGTAACTATCGGTTCAAAGAGAAATAGTAAGAATAATATACCAAAATGATGTATTAGAATGGTAAATAACACACCGGGAAGCATGTTTCTATTTTAACTACGTTATAATTAAAGAAATACCAGTAGAATCTCTAAAGTAAAGCTACATACGTATAGCTTAGACATTATAGAATAGTAATATAAGCATTAAAAAAGTTTTACTCGCCTTTAATTATCCGAAAAAAATGTTTTTTTACACTACTATCGGCCGCTCCATGTTAAAGCTACGAGAGAAAAAGCGACATAGCCTGCGGCGGACTCAACAATGCATCCACCAATAGAAAAGTGATACCCTGTTGTCCGTACTCTGAATACTACGTATTCATATAGGACTCTAGCTGCTACTGCCCTATAGAATAAAGTACAGAAAAATACTTTTCATTTCTGCCATATTAAAATAGAACACGATCACGAAAAAATCACGTTAAAAATTAGCAGTGAAAACATTCAGATCAACAAGAGTTTTGAGTACAAAGAATGAAACGTAAAGACAGCAAAAAAAAAAAAAATCATGATGGTGAAGAAGAATGTTTACCAGTATTCTGGTTCCATCATCGAAGTCAAATACTTCAATAGGGGTCTCAATGGCTGAGCGGTGAGCGGTCTAAGGCGTGTAGCCGATAACCAAGGAGATTAAAGAGGAGGAGCTAAATCTCTGCTATCTGAAAGTGGCAACGAATTCTCACCGCCACCAGAGGACACTACTTACCAAACCCTCCCTATTTCCAAAGGAATCAATGTAAATGATACTGAATCTGTCATCTTTTAAACTGTACTGGGAAAGAAAATATTTTTTTTTCCGTCTGGATTTTGGTGTAAATCTTCGATTGACATTATAAATTAAATATGATTTTCATCCCATGAAAATAGGTGCCGTATTCTTTGAGAAATAGGTTTAATCGAATGCACTTACCAACTTGCCAAATCTGACAGAATCTGTCATTTTTTAAAGACTGCTGTTGGCAAGAATATTTTTTTTTTTAATCGGAATTTTGCTCAAACCATCGATTAACATTATGAACTAAACATATTTAATAAATATATTTAAACTAATAATTATTTTGTCTACTAAATATATTTAATTAATAACAAAATTAAATACTGACATAATTATTTTTTTTGCCAGATGTTTAATTTATCAACAATTTAGAGAACTGATTCCCAGCAAAAATTACATCGTACAATGCAAAGAAAATGTCGCATACAGTCGCATATACGTCAAATTTGGCAAGTAGTTAGATGCGGTCGATTAAACATCTTTCTTAAAAAATACAGCAAAACTTCAGTGGGATCAAAGTCATATTTAGTTCATAACGTTAATCGATGGTTTACACCAAAATCTAGTTGAAAAAAAAATATTTTCTTTCCCATAGCAGCATTTAAAAAGATGACAGATTCAGTGTTATTTACATTGATTCCTCTAGGAAATAGGGAGGGTTTGGTAAGTAGTGTCCTCTGGCGGCGGTGAGAATTCGTTGCCACTTTCAAACTAGCGCATCCGTAGAACATTTCTCTCCTTCTTTCTACTCCCTGCCGATAACTCTGAGACGGTGGGTTCGACTCCCACCCTCGCTCCGGATGTACAGGGTGGTTATAAATTAACAGGAGGTGTTTGGAGCCCTCTAGCTCGCGAACTACTGGGCGAAATATTGCCAAATTTCGTGAGCGGGCATATTAGACCATGGGATTTTGATTTCTGGAATAAAAAAAATTAGTTTGAAAAATCACCAAAAGGGGGAAATTTGGCGCTGTAAAAGCGTATTACACTGAATATCGCGAATTAAACTTGAAAAGATGCTGTATAAATCAATTTCGCCAAGCAAAAATGATTGTGCTTTGCAAATGAGGTTTAATATGATCGCCGTAGAATTTTCTATTAAAAAAAAATCACCACGAACAAAATAGCGGTCCTTTTAACCAAATAGAATGCAATAATTTGCATAAACGCGTTGCGTTTAGCGATTATCTGTAAAATGACGGACTGGAAGCATTCTCATCAAGAAATCCATTCTGATATGTTACGAGCTTAGTAGAAAATGTTGTGCATCGTATGCAGTTCTTACAACTTTACAATGGCGATCATATCAAACCACATTTGTGACAAAAAAAGTCTTTTTTGCAAATAAAATGGATGCATATTTTGTCAGTAGCAATTAATTCTTCGATAATCAGAATAATAGCGAGCTATAGGGCTCCAAACACCTCCTGTTAATTTATAACCACCCTGTACTTTCCTTCCTTTGTGATGTAATTCATTCATACATTGTCTGTACAAGATATATGTAATAAAAATCATGTGTAATGGAGGCAAGACACTAGATTGTAGTCCTCATCAAAACCTGGGCATATAGCTCCAAAACGAAACGAAACGAACGAAATACTTTAATTGGGGTCTCAGTGGCCGAGCGGTCTAAGGCGTGTATTGCCGATTACTCTGAGACGGTGGGTTCGACTCCCACCCTCGCTCCGGATGTACTGTCCTTCTTTTGTGATGTAACTCTTTCATACATTGTCTGTACAATATATATGTAATAAATATCATATGTAACGGAGGCAAAACACTAGATTGTAGTCCTCATCAAAATTTGGGCATCTAGCCCCAAAAACGAAACGAAACGAAATACTTCAATTTTTGATTTGTTTGAGGACTCAGAATCTATTTTTAATTCTCATTTATATCCTCAATTGAGAGATTTTCTCAATTTGGAAAGAAAGATAATTACGAATACTGGGACTGTGAATAAAATTTTATAATAGTTAGGGCGCTTTTCCGCTTACCGACACTACAGCGATAAATCGTGCACGATTGTCGTCCTCCGACATAGGCGCACGCAAAATGCATTAAAATATGTTATGCGCTTTTCCATCTCCCGATTCAAAGACGATTGTGTCGTTTCCGATCGAACGATGTCGTTTGCCGTCCCATTCGTGTCGGATGGCATCCGTCTCGCCTTTAAAATCGGGACGACAATCAATCATCTGTTTACTTTCTTCGAAGGAGCAACAAATAGCACTGGCGTTCAAATTAAACAATTCTGCATTAATAAAATATAAGTTAAAATTCACTGACGATAAATAAAGAATGTGGGAATGAAATAATATTATTCTTTTTTCTGTTTTGTTTCATTATTGTTGCTCAGACGATCTTAATTGCTACAGAAAAGCTCAGATTTTCATTTTGATAGCGTTGACGCAGCAGAGCGATAAATGGTGAATCTATTCGTCAAGACATTTCAATTTGATGCTCTAAAATGTAATGAAGCGATGGTGTTCAACAAAGAGCGGATTCACAACGAAACATATTTTTTTTAGTAACAACGAAATGGGGATATACTCGCTTAGTACTATTGTCTGTTTGCGTATTGTGCGCCTGGGAGCCGGGAGCACGGACGCTTCCATCTGAAAAAGGGGAGATAGGTTTAGGATGCGCACTACCCGATGCCTTCAGCTTTTGTTCGCTTACTACTTCCTCGTTGCTTTTCCCCCCTATTTCGAGTAAGTCCGAAGAGACTTGGCGCGTGCGCAGATGTCTCGGAGGTCGCACGAAAAAATTTTAGACAGTAAAGGTCATTACAACTACGAAAACAAAACAAAACAACAATATTACGACGACTTAACTTTATCATGGCGTACTGCGGACTGAATTTTAAAAAATTCTATGGCAACCCTTCGGTAGAGCTTGGCAAATAGATTCGCTATTCATCGCTCTGCGGTGCCAACAGATAATAGGCGTTTCGTTCTTAGTAAACAAGTTGGGAATGTTTTTAAGTTGTGAATATCATACATTCATATTGTCTCTTCATTCGTTTTCTTTTTCTGCGGAGGTAAAGTAATCATAGCAGTCGTAGTTGGTTAAATGGAGGAGCTATAATGATTTACGTGTGAGCACAGTGCTGTCTCGAAAAGGAATGCGGCATAAAATGGCCCGTTCGGAGAAACGATATCGTTTGAGTGGGAAAACAGTACTGAAGACGACACGACAACGTACTTATCGTTGCAGTATTACCGTCCGACTTTCGTCGTTGTCACGTCGTCAAGTGGAAAAGCGCCCTTACAAGTTACGGATTAGTTGGTTGATCAAGCTATTTAATGTGTGTTTTCCTCCAAAACGGTTTGCTCCAAAAACGTAGTTTCCGACGATATTTCGTAGTATAAGGAAAAAGGATGTTTAGCGGCTCTTCTGCAAAAAATTTTCGAAATTGAAGCCTTAACAGTGTAATTGTTAGTCCTCTTTGGTTAGGTGAAGGGAAAGGGTGGGATTTGGGAACTCTCCTTAGTACATTGGAGCTCCAAAATACGATTTAAAAGATTCTTGAGAAAGGGCAGCTTGGACGCTTTTTCCCTGAAAATTTTTATAAATTCCATCTATGAAAAATGCAATTGTAGATCATTTGTGACGATATTAGGCCAAAGCATAGGGTTCATAGCTGTAACGTGGAAATGTGTCGATACTGCAGCTACGAAAACACAATTTTCAACGAATTTTTGTTATGTTAGGGAGAGAGATTCTGTGGTTTTTCTTTGGAAATTTTCCGGAACTGGAGCCTTAAAAACTCAATTTGTATAGGTTGAGTTTAGTAACTTTAGGGGTAGGGGAGGGCTCTAAGAAATACCCTCGGCAATTTTTCGAGATTGACGCTCCAAAAGCGCTAAACTTTTGATAATCTTCAGTAACAGTGGGAGACAAAAATTTTCCCTATAAAATTTCTAGATTTGAAGTCAAAAAAAAAAAAAAAATCATTTACATATTCAGTTTTTTTTTTTTGGGGGGGGGGGGCGCTTTGTTGCCTAGTGTAATTTAAGCGTTTAGAAACTAGTTTAACTATGGTTTCGTGGTTAGTGTGAATAAAAAACCTGTAACTTGTAGGCTAAAATTTTTATAAAACTAACTTTAAGAAATGAGAAATGGGGAATAATATCACCTGCTGGATACAATCCTTCAATTTGTTAGAAACAAATTTAAGCTATTATTTACTTAAATACATTCTGTAACAAAAATATTGACGAACCAAGAAGTTGTCAGAATGAAACAAAATTTTACACACATAGTAGCAACCTTAATATAATAAAATGATTACAAAATTAAAGCAAAAGGATTATTTGTTATGGAACCTCCCCCAAGTGAGTTATTCCACAATCGAACATTGTGACGTTTTTGGCACATTCGTATCTGCCGGCAGCAGTAAGTCTTTAAAAATAGGTAGGTGTGCTTCCAGTGGTCTCCCTTGATTGAGATTTGGAAGGAAAAAATTGTTTCCTTAGGTAAAAAAATTGTTGTCCAGAAAGTGTTAACAGTGCATCCAATAAATTTGAGGCGTTCAATCCCTTTGCTTGATATGTTTTCCTAAACCAGTGGTTCTCAACTTTTTCACAGCTACTGCCCCCTTTAGGATTGAAAATTGCTTCAACGCCCCCTTTGAGAACGGGCGTAAAACTGGAAGGGAAAGGGGAGGTAATGCAATTTTCTGAGCCGATTTAACTCTTTGCCCGAACAGATTGTTGGAAAATGACTATTGGCAAAAAAACTTATGCTTAATGTTTTTTTTTCTTTATATAATAATCTTTTTAAAAACCGAGATTTTTTTCTCTTCTGAAAAGCTGTGTCAGAGTATGAGTATGAAGTGCCTAAAATCGGACCATTAAATGAGTGAACCATTTTTAAGGTAAATGAGAACAACACGGTTTAAAATAAAAATGCACCGTTTTCAACATTTTTATTTGAAATTTGATTCGCACGAGAAAATTACTGAGTGCCATTGATTCATTGTCCATGAAACATGTTATTTTCCCCATGAAAGTAGCTTCTGCTTCCCTTTTTTTTTGTTGTAAGTAATGGCTTTTTCCTCACCCGATGGGCAAGCAGACCACATTTTACAAGCAGTCTTTGAACAGTTCGTGCCCTTAAACTAACACCACGGGTGTTCTTAAAACGTTTTCTCACCTTTGGCGAGATATTTATATCTTTCGGATGATGAAATACGCTGGGAGCAATGCATGATGCATTCGAGATGTACAATTACCTCTTACATTGCTTTAAAGCAACTAAGATAATTTTATGTATACAAAATCACGTGTTAACATAACACAATGTTTGTTTTTCTAGGTGATGCAGTCTTTTCGTCCGCCACTGTATATGTATATTGCTCAATCCACTTGCAAGCACGTGACATTCCTATTTATATGTTTTCACTTTATTTCAGCAATTTAACGCTTTTCATTTTGATTTTCATATATTCACATAAAAGGAACAATTATACACCTAACGTTAAGAATCAATTTTGTAAAAAAAATATTTGCATTTAAAAAAAACGTATGTGTTACGGGGTTGTTTGTATAATCACATCCGTAACAAGTACAAATAATTACTTTTTACTTTAAAATTTTTTTAAAAAATAAGTTGACACTTTGTATTATGATACAAAATAGTGTTCCTTATATTGAAATATGTAAAAATTAAGAGCTATTGTGTAAAATTCCGGGAATAAATTGCTAGTATATGTTTAAAAATGACACATCTGTGCTTATTTATTGAGAATAATGATTGGTTAGGGGAAGTGGGTCAATGAGGTAAGTGTGCCCACCCCCCCAATAAAACTTTCATTTGCATACGGCTTTTAAAATTTTTACAGTTATCATGCTCCATTTTACTACAGTGATTGTTGTATAGATTTCGGTTTCACAAGGAACTTTTTTCTAAGTCATAGATCTTACGTCAAAAAAAGTTTCCAATTTTTTTTTTTCCGAGTTCAATCAACATGTTTCGAAAAAGTTTTTCTAGAGTTTACAAATACCTTTGTGCTGTTGATGTAGTGAAAAATACAACGTTAAGGAGGCACAAATAAGCAGGGATACTGCAGACACGTGTTTCGGGGCTACAAGGAACCCCTTTTTCAATGCAAGAAGTGTAAGCTTATTCTTCATTCTAAAACTCACACTTCTTGCATTGAAAAAGGGGTTCCTTGTAGCCCCGAAACACGTGTTTGCAGTATCCCTGCTTATTTGTGCCTCCTTAACGTTGTATTTTTCTCTACAAGTGTTTCTAGGTTACTTATTATTTTTTATGCATTAAAATTTCATGTACAGTTTAAACTAAAGTGCATGCTGCAATACGAATTTTTACCTAAAGTATTATTAATGAGTGTTTTAAAGGGAGTCCCATTTTTCCCGTGCTATTACAATGTTCCATATGTGCGTTAAGTGGGTCTTCTCTAAATGGTGAAGATTTTTAAATTGAAACCACCTCTGGTGAATAATTTTTCATGATAAAATACAAGATTATATTGAAAATCTAGACGGAATTGATAGTTTAGCCATTGGTTTAACTACAAAAACAGCAAAAACTGGTAACTATGTACTTGTGTCCCTTGCATCAAAGAAAACCATAATGTATTATATATCTCTAATTTTGAAAGTTAATGATGCAAATAAAATCTAAAAAAAAATAGTGCTAATGTTGCAAAAAAAAAAAAAAAATAAAATAAAAAAATAAAAAAAAATCAACACTTTTTATTGGCCTGATTCAGATGATATTAGAATTACTAGTGATTAAGAAGTCTTAATGATTCTTCCTCAACCAGCTTTAAATAGATCAGTCGTTAGTGTTTTTTTTTCAAGTTATAATGTTTGCCAAATTACCAAAATTGATCATAATCAATTGTATTATGTTCATTGTGTATAAAAGCACAATACATACCCATGAGCTTTCAATAAAATTCACAGATAAAATTGTTTCGTTCTTCGTTTTTCAATTTTGGATCAAATAAATTTAAATGTCAGTAGATATCTCACAAATGTATGAACTAGCGAAGAATATTATATACTAAAACTTTACCTACTTTATCAATTAAGACCCATTCAGCTCGTGTTTCAGATTAGCTTGCGCTAAATTTAAATGAAAGTTGGGTGACCCCCTTACCCCCCTTACATTCGGGACTTTTGTAAAAAAAATAATCGCTAAAAAATTCAAAGTATTATTCTAGAAAATGATGATGAACGTTAGTTTATTAATAAAATCCAAGACAAAATAAGTCAATATGTTTTTTTTTTCAAAACTTTTGTATAAGGCTTCAAAAGTGAACTGTTCCAAAAAGAGTCCCCACCCACCCCCTGACAACGCTATATATAAGCATAATATACAGGGTGTCCACTCCTATCGTGGACCAATAGCTAATTTCTAAACCGTTAGAGATAAGCATATAGTTTATTTAGAAAAAAATCTCCAAATTACGAAAGGAATTTTGGGTCTATTCAATGTTTTTCAAAAAATCAAATTTTGAAAGAGTTACGAAATTTAAATTTTTATACAGCCCCCCAGTCCTATCAATCATATTTAGTAAAACATTCTTGACACTGTAACGTTTAAAACTAAAAAAAAATCACTCTTCTACGACAAAAATTGACCGAGTTATGACGTTTTGAAAAATCAAGATTTTGAATGATTTCGCATACGGTCCCTTAAGCGATCTCTCGATGACGTCATGAAATAATGCAAAATCTTGATTTTTCAAAACGTCATAACTCGGTCAATTTTTGTGGTAGAACAGTGATTTTTTTTTAGTTTGAAACGTTACAGTGTCAAGAATGTTTTACTAAATATGATTGATGGGACTGGGGGCTGTATAAAAATTTAAATTTCGTAACTCTTTCAAAATTTGATTTTTTGAAAAACATTGAATAGACCCAAAATTCCTTTCGTAATTTGGAGATTTTTTAATAAATGAACTATATGCTTATCTCTAACAGTTTAGAAATTAGCTATTGGTCCACGATAGGAGTGGACACCCTGTATAGCCAATGCCACTCAGGAATAATGTGTCTTTCAAATAGTGAAAGAATATTTTAACTAAACTATATGCAGTGCTTCTGTAGATTACCCTTCACATATAAACAAACATGCAAAATCCGCTCTCTCTCTTTATAATTAGTAATTTAGATAATTCAACTGCAGTTGTGTCAGCAGGTGGACGCTTCAAGTATACCCTGATGTTTGTTAAATTACCATTCATACTTTGTTGTACAATCTTTACAGAAAAAAAAGAGCTGTACTTTTAATGAAAATAAAAAGTGAATGTTCGGCGTTTTTATAGTTACGTTCCTGCTATTATAATTTAAAATTGTTGTATAAAATTTGTCTAAGTATCTACAAATTTAACCCGGATTAATGAGGGCTGGATAAACCAGATTCTATTGCAGTTTTTATTTGAATCAATTTTTCATAGATGAATTCCGTTTATTCTATTCATCTACCATCACGATGTTAGCTTGCAAAGCACTCCTTTTTTTCTCAGAAAAGGAAACACGCTTTAGCAGATAATAATATATAATAAGGCAAAACTGACTTTATGTAAAATCTTGGAAAAATGCTCCAGAAATGTAGCTATCTTTAAAATCAGATTTTGTTATATATTTTTCTACATTATCCTTTACTATTTATGTTGAGAAGAAACATTTTAAGCACGAGAAAGAAACTGCTTGAATGCGTTCAAGGAAAATTTGTCTTGAATACTGTGAATGAAAACATTTTAAGGATATGCGGAAGCATATTTCTGGATACTATAATGGAAGAAAACATTTTGCAAATATTCAAAAGGGAAAAAAACATTGAGTAACTGGTCTTTTCAATTTAATGGGGTGTTAGGAAGAAATACACAATATATCTTGGAGGAAAAGCATACTATCAACTGTTTCGTTTTATATCCTGTATGACATATCTGTGAGGAATTCCTCTTTTACGTGCATTAGTCCTATTTTCGTTTCAAGTCCTTTAAAATCAGCAACAGACAGATAAAGTACAATTTTCTGGATATTATGACTGACAATAAAAAGTCGAAAAAGTCCCGATTAATACATACGAGTTTAATTGCTATTAATTTATTTAAATATTAATGTCACAAAATCCTACTTCTTAGTATCTATACAAATATTAAAATGTTAATTTTTGTCGTCGTTAATTTTTGTCTGTGCCTAGCGCACACAGAAAAAGACATGGTCCTGAAACATGAAATTTGGCGTACAAATGCAGGTTTTGCCGAAGTTTTGCAAATCGAAACAAAATTTATGATTTATCAATTAAAAAGAAAACTATTTAATGTTTTAACTAACAATTAATAAAACTATTAATTTAGTAATTTTCACCCCTTTCAAACTCCTAACTGTGTCAAAGTTTTTTTTTTTTATTTAGACCTGATTGTAAAATATCAAATTTTAAAAGTGCTGTTTTTTTTTTTTTTTTTTTTGAGAGTGGAGTGATTGTTATATTTTTTGTTAATTTTTGGAAAAAAGATTCGAAACGAGATGAAAATCGCATTTTTGTTACATACCTTCAACCAAAAATACCAATTCCTAAATATTTTTCTGAAACGAAATATATCTCGTTTCATCCAGGGAAAAAAATAAATTAAAAAAAATATATTAACGAACAATAAAGTAGCAATATAAATAAAAATGTAAAAAAAAATCATTTCTCCTTCGCATATAATTTTTGGGTCATTCCAAATAAAGTCAACAAATGGGCCGTGCCGCACCATTTTTGATTTTGATGATATTTGGTAGGTAATATGCATCAATATTCTGGACCTCCAAACTGTTTCATTTTTTTCTCGAAAAAATTTTATTCTCGAGATATAGCCATTTTTTTGCTCCGCCGATGAGTAAAATTCGGCATTTTCGATCTTTTTTCTAACAGCTGTGGTAAATTTACTTAAAGTGGTAGAAAGATCAAACATGGCTTATTTTGAAGCTAAAAGAATGAACTTTCATTTGTGCATAAAAAAAAAAAAAACGGTTTGGGTTAAGCCTAAATATAAATTTTTCCGTGTCAATTCGCGGTTCAAAGAGTGCCGTTTTCGTTATTTCAAGCATGAAAAAATATATGAAGGACTGACAGCGGGGTTCTAATTTTTTTTTCTCTTGCACCCAGTTATAGATACTAGAAGCACAGAAAAAAGTTAGATGATACCGGTAGTCTTTCATTATGAAAAAATTGATTAAACTTGAGAAAAAATGAAAATTGGCCTTTTTCACTCCCCAAAAACGGCCTGTGGAACAGGTAGTAAAAATTTACAAATGCATGGAGTAAAAAGGTGTTACATTGCCCTTTAAAATGAAACAAAAACTGTCTTGTTGGGTTTCCAAGGCATTAAAGAGATATAAGCTTTCAAACTTTGAAAAAAAATGAAAAATATCCTTTTTCACTCCTCAAAAACGGCCTGTGAAACAGGTAGTAAGAATTTGAAAATGTATGGAGCAACAAGGCATTACATTGAACTTTAAAAGGAAACGAAAACTGTCTTGTTATTCGAAGGCATTAAAGAGATATAAGCCTTCTAAGTTAGATGATTATTATGAAAAAATACATTAAACTTGAGAAAAAATGAAAAATGGCCCTTTTCACTCCCCAAAAATAGCCTGTGGAACACTTAGTAAAAATTTGCAAATGCATGGAGGAGAAAGGCGCTACATTGCCCTTTAAATCGAAACAAAAACTGTCTTGTTATTCTAAGGCATCAAAGAGATAAGGCCCTTTGAAAATTGAAAATAATTGCTTTAACTTATGCTAAAAAAATCTTGCATGAATTTTCAATTTTCAGAGGGCCTTATCTCTTTGATGCCTGGGAATAACAAGATAGTTTTTGTTTCGATTTAAAGGGCAATGTAGCACCTTCCTCCTCCATGCATTTGCAAATTTTTACTAAGTGTTCCACAGGCTATTTTTGGGGAGTGAAAAGGGCCATTTTTCATTTTTTCTCAAGTTTAATGTATTTTTTCATAATAATCATCTAACTTAGAAGGCTTATATCTCTTTAATGCCTTCGAATAACAAGACAGTTTTTGTTTCCTTTTAAAGTTCAATGTAATGCCTTCTTGCTCCATACATTTTCAAATTCTTACTACCTGTTCCATAGGCCGTTTTTGGGGAGTGAAAAAGGATATTTTTCATTTTTTTTCAAAGTTTGAAAGCTTATATCTCTTTAATGCCTTGGAATAACAAGACAGTTTTTGTTTCATTTTAAAGGGCCTTTTTACTCCATGCATTTGTAATTTTTTACTACCTGTTCCACAGGCCGTTTTTGGGGAGTGAAAAAGGCCAATTTTCATTTTTTCTCAAGTTTAAGCAATTTTTTCATAAAGAAAGACTACCGGTATCATCTAACTTTTTTCTGTGCTTCTAGTATCTATAACTGGGTGCAAGAGAAAAAAAAATTAGAGCCCCACTGTCAGTCCTTCATATATTTTTTCATGCTTGAAATGACGAAAACGGCACTTTTTGAACCGCGAATTGACACGAGAAAATTTATATTTAGGCTTAACCCAAACCGTTTATTTTTATGCACAAATGAAAGTTCATTCTTTTAGCTTCAAAATAAGCCATGTTTGATCTTTCTATCACTTTTAAGTAAATTTACCACAGCTGTTAGAAAAAAGATCGAAAATGCCGAATTTTACTCATCGGCGGAGCAAAAAAATGGCTATATCTCGAGAATAAAATTTTTTCGAGAAAAAAATAAAACAGTTTGGAGGTACATAATATTGGTGCATATTACCTACCAAGTATCATCAAAATTAAAAATGGTGCGGCGCGAAAATTTCTGAAAATTTGTTGATTTTATATGGAATGACCCTTTTATAATTTTGTTAATGCAGACACACAAGATTAAATTTTTAATCTCTTCCAGAATGTTGCTCTTTGAGGGAGGGATGGGGTCGATCAATCAATTAAGGGAGTCAGGAGGGTCAATTACCACCCTGACTTTGGCCGACTTACATATAAGTCGGCTTGGTTTTTGTTCTTTTTTTGGTATAGTTGAATTAAGACGGAAAGATCGTACATGTAGGTTAAAATAAAGGCATTTTTTTACAGCAAAAGGTTTGTGTAATATAGCGGGACATGTGTCAAGGGGAGAGGAGGAGACACTTTGTGCAGGCCGGTCATTTGGGGGATCGGAGGGGTTCAATTGCCACCCCCCCTGGCTTTGGGAAATTCATGTATTTACATATAAGTGGTTTTTGCTGTTTTTTGGTAAATTTCACTTGAGAACATACCATTTTGAGCCCCCTTCCTCTGGAAAAATTCTAAATCACAGGCATGATTTTGTGACAAATTGGGAGGGAGTTCAAAAAAGTTGAAAAACGTGTGAAATGATTTATGGACAGTCCCTTTAACAAACTTCGGTACACGCGTTGCTGTTACTGCTGCCATCTAGTGCTTCGAAACACAGTAAATCGTCTAACTGTTTTGATTATAAATTTCAATTTTCCAGTTTCATAAAAAAAAAAAAAAAAAAAAAAAAAAAAAAAAAAAAAATGAAAAAATAAAGTTAAAAAAATATGTATGTATGAAAAATAATGCATACTATATTTGATCATTAAATTACAAATGTAAATTTTCATCATAATTACACTCCTAAAATCAGAAATTTAACAACGTAAACTTTTCATTCATAAAGGACTAAAACACATGCAATTTATTATAACGGAAAACTGTTTTCGCACAATTAATTGAATATGCATCGATAAACTTACTTCCTACCTTGAATTAATTTTTTGATCAGTTTTAATATTATTTAAGTTTGTTTTAAAGAAGTTTTCCTTAAAACGTGTAATGGCTATAACAAAGAGAGAGGGAGAAATACGTATTTCAGCCAGTAAATCGGTAGCAATTTACACACCTGGGTGCCCCAAGGCACCGACAATTGTTCAGCCGACCCCATAAAAAATAAGTACCATCTCCCTTTTTTATTTAAATACTCAATTTTTTTAGGCTATTAGGAGAATTAATCTTCATAAAGAAAGTTAATTTTTTGTCAGCTATTAAGCAAATCGTTTAAAACCGGTTACTTGGAGGCCCCGAACACCGTTCCTATGAAAAGAAAGAAAGAAAAAAAAAAAAAACTAATGTAAAAAGTTTTGATTTCTTTGATGTCAAAAATTTTGATTGAACGATCTGTAAATCAGTCACTGATTTAGATATTGCTGAGAAATAGAGAAAATGCGTAAAACCTGAAGACACGCTTATTAAAGATTGTTTTTAAACGCCCTTTTTCAATAAAATAATCTTTTTCAGTTTATGAAGGGTTGAATGTCTTTTGCAAATCATGCTGCTGCGGGATATTACATCCCAATAATTAAGGGGGGGGGAATGTCTGAAATAACGCTTAAAATAATAGACATATAACTACATGAAATTTTTCTGAAAGCCGTTTAAAGTATGCAAATTCGGTAATATTTGATGACTGAAACAGAAGTCTTGAAAAAATTATAATGAATGTCATCTCGCATGAACATTTTGTTTGAAACTATTAAAAATATGTATATATTAAATAGAAGTTAACGAATTAAATGAAATTTTTCATTAAATGCCATCCGATGTACTTTTTCCTACTACTATCAAGATACTATATACTTACATGTTTTTCTTCTACAAGCGAAAATGAATGCATAGAAGTTTTTACAGATGGCATAGTGACCTTTTTTATGTGTATAGATCCTCGCTTTAAATTTACACTATTAAAAATTTATATATCTATTAAAAATGTTTAAAAATTTCGGAAAAAAAAATTGAGCATTTAAACATGAACAGCACAAAAAGCGCATAAAAAATGTCAAGACATCTGACAAAAGCAGCTTTTGTCGGATGTCTTTACATACATAAGCTCCTATTTTGTGCTATGAAAAAGGCGTTCCCTGTGTAACGCCGAAATAAGTGCCGGAAAAGTTCTTGTGCATTTGTGTTTTTAACGTTGTTTTATTTGTTTTTCTTTTGAAAGCACAAAGGTAATTATGTTTCCGACATATATTTCGTTTTTCAATTCGCTGACTTCCACATGATGTATCCCAAGTAGCATCAACACATCGGATTTTGCTCAGCCGATCATCGAACTCCTCGTAAACTGATCCCGTAACGCACGATGACATCGTTTCGATCAGTATCGAGCACGGTTTTCGATGAGCTACTTTTCATCGGAAAGCGATATCCTTTCGATCAACTTTCCCGATGAAAATAAGCCAAGCTATATTCCATCGGAAAACGATATCCTTCCAATGAAGTTTCCCAATGAAAATTAGCAAATTGCTCCAAATCTCACCGTATTTCGAGCAAACTCATCGGATTTTGCTGCTCAGATTCTGTTTGGCCGATGAGACATATTGGAGCAATTCCCGATGAAAACTCATCGGAATCTGATCATCGGCCGATGAGAATTTCATCGGGTTGCAATGAATGGTTCGATTCGATCATCGACCGATGAGATTATGCTACTAGGGATTTCTCTTCACAGCTAAAAGACCGTTCATGATACTTAAAAATGAAATAATATCGATGCAGAGAGGAGCAAACGATGTAAATGCCAAAATTAAGAATTTTCAGATAACAAATACAAATTGTAGTAAAAACTCTGCTCTATTTTGGGGAAGAAGATGATACTAAAATACGTGGTAGGTGTTTTCATCATGTTTATATAAATATGTATATCTCTACTAATAATAAAGCTGAAGGTGGTTCTGTCTGTCCTTCTTTCTTTCTTTCTTTCTTTCTGTCTGTCTGTCTGTTACGCGCGTAGCGCCAAAACCGTTCGGTCGATTTTCATGCCACTTGGCACAAAATTAGTTTGTAGCATGTAGTTTTGCACCTCGAAGCGATTTTTCGAACATTCCATTTCGTTCTTTTTCTATTCGAATTCTTAGAGGAAATTCGATAAAATAGGGAAGAAATATTCCATACACGTTTTCAAGTCTTATGTCATTCGAAAGCTTGAAATTTTCTGCACAAAAGGACGTTTTTTAGAAGTTTCTACGATCATCAGGAGAGCTGTAACAATTGTTTTTAGAATCCCGAAATTCAAGGCTTACCTTCAGTAAAGCAAGCCAAACGATTCTAAAATGGCTTTGCTCGCGAATAAAATTTGTTTGAAAATAGAGATGAAATGAATTATTTTATCAACGGAAATCAACTTTTCATGTTGTTACCATGGTTACGTTTTTATTTCGTTCTTTTTTCCTTAATAATTTTAAAAATGTATTTGTTTTTGTAACAATCCAAACTCCAAGCCTTATTAAAATTAGTCAAATGAAATATTAAAAACCGTGATAAGATGGCACCTGTCAATCAAATGAGAAATCGAGTCCTTTCCTTAAAATACAGGATACCATTCTAAATTTATCGTTTGCAAAACATATTTTACTTCTTTATTAATTTATTTCAATATAAATTGCAGCAAATGGCTTGAGTGAACGAATTTAGCTTTTAATTTATCGTTTGCTGGTTGATCTTTGTCGATGTTTATTGTTTTTGTTATCATTGTGAAGAATAATGCACGAAATTTCTATGACTAATACTTAAAATTTTTAGGATCAGTTGAGTTTAAAAGAAAAAATTGCTCCAAATATACTTTTGCAATGTGATTATTTATTGTTGGACTGTAATTTGCAGCAATAATTGCATTTAATAAATAATGAAAGACAATATTAAAAATTATTTTTTTTGCGACTTTTTTACAATTTGGCATTCAATTCTATTTCAGTATATTTACTTCTATCTTATTGCGATATTGCAACGTTCTTTCTAAAGTATGTCATTTCGGAAAATGTATTATTTTGTTTTTGAAGTTAGGAAAGAAAACTTTCTTCTTCTTTTAAACTTTGGTAAGATTTCTGTTGGTTTCTGTGAGCAACAAAATTTTTCTTATTTTTTCTTTTGGCTTATTTTTGTGCACCTATCTTTGGGGTTGCATTCGAATGTCCCCAAGGGGGTGATTTACCCCTTTTATGGGGTAATCAGGGCTTTGAATGCAGACCAAAGTGATATGAATTGGCGCGACCACTTGGCGATATCTCGCCAAGCTTTTGGTCACCAAGTGTTTGACGCCAATTTGGCGACATATCGCCAAGTTGGCAATAAATTTAGCGAAACAAAATTTTTTTTGGGTTCAACTTGGCGCTATTGGCGATATTTTGCGAAAAATCTACTGAATGATGTTAAAATCGGCGATATTTAGGAGATTAATCATTGTAAAACATTTTTTTGCATTGTTTCGTGGCAAACTAGGGATGCAAATGTTTGAATTGTTATCTTACTCACTTCAAGCACTATTTTAGCACTTAAGGCATCTACTAAGAAATTTACACGTAAAAGGAAGTAGTGTAGGGTCCATACCAAATTTTTATATCATACTTTGAAGGAATTATAGTTGAATTATAACTAAAATAGAGTATTTTTTTCTGCTATATCATTTTTTTACAAATGAACTTTTAATTTTATACCACGGGCAAAGCCGTGCGGGTACCGCTAGTAAGTTAATAAAAGTCAATCTAAGGTTTCTAAGGATGTAAACGGATTTCTCTCAAAAATTAAAAGAATCCACTTAAGTCCCTTTGCTTTTCACTGCCTTTGTTTATTCCACAATTTTGTGCACTCTTTCAGGCTTACAGCAAATATTTGATATGCGTAGCTTATTTGTAGGAGCTTATGACGTTGAACGTAAGTGAATTAATCAACCTACGACATTTTTATTTCATTATGTTTTCATTCAAAATTACTTCACATTTAACTATAAAAATTTCATTAATTTGACGTTTTCCAAAAATATTTCATTTTGGTTCAAGGAATAAACAACTTATTATTTTCGTGCTGAAAAAATGATTTCGCTTTAGAATCTTAACCCATTAATGCCTGACATTATATTTTCCAAAGATATTTTGTACACTGGTTACAAACAGTGTTTCATGGACAGGAAAAATAATAAAAAATCTATTATGTAAAAAATATTTTTTTTTTTTAAGGAAAGAAAAATCGTCCCTTAAAAGTTACGATAGACCCCAGAGGGTCCATACTTTTTTTACTAAAATTTTTTTCTGCCTACGATATAATATTTAAAAAGACATTTTATAAGAAGAAATAAAATCAACACTTAACATAAACTGGGAAGCTGGGAATAAATTTGAAAACTTAGCTTTTTTTCTTGAGATTGTGAACGATGTCATTTTTGATAAAGATCATATTAAAACTGCTACAGAACACACTTTACGATGGTTATTGTGGTGTATCGAAGGAGTAACATCATCGTAATCGGTGGTGACGTCAGAGCTGACGTCACCCGAGAACGAACTGCGTAGTGGATTCAACAGACACTTGAGTGAGGATTCTCAAGCCAAGTGCGCGCGTATACGGACGGCGACGCACTATAGATATTGTGATGTATATAATGTAAATAGATGAATATGTAATATTTAGAATATTAAATGTTTAGTTAATTCTCCATAGCATGCTTGAAGCCGCCACATACATACCCAAGTAAGTTATGTGTAAAAGACACAACAAGTGGCGACGAGGATACCGGACGAAACCAGTCATAACAAGTAGCGACGATCTGGCGATGAACCCAAACCGAAACCAGTGTAAAGAAGTGCGCATTGGATAGGGTAACACCCGAAGACGGCAAAGGTAGGGAATTTATATATATTTTCAATTTTGTAAGAAAATGGAGGCTTTAGTCCAAGAGTTGATTAAACAGAATGAAGCGCTAGTTCAAGCACTCAAATTGAAAGCTGATATTCCAAATGAATCTAAAGTGACTGGAGTCAATTTTGAAAGATATGATGAAAGTAGTGAAAATTTTGATTCTTTCATTGAAAGATTTGAAGCTTTCATGGATATACAAAATGTCCCAGAAGAAAAACGCGCGAAAACGCTAATCTCAAGTCTATCAGCGAAGCTATATAATTTACTGAAGAATCTTTTATCGCCCGAAAGTCCAGGAGAAAAAGAATACTCAACTCTCAAGGACATTCTAAGAGATCATCTCAATCCTAAACCGTTAATCATTCCCAGCCGTCACATATTTCTAAATTGTAAGCAGGGTGAATCACAGTCTATTAATGCGTATCTGGCGGAGCTCAGGTCATTAGCGATTCCTTGTATGTATAAACAGGATATGTTGAATATGATGATCAGGGATGTTTTTGTGAGCGGATTAAAAGATCGCGCAATACTTGATCGCTTATTTGAAGAAGATGATATAGATTTGGATAAGACCTTGAAGATCGCTTTAGCTATGGAGAAAGCGGGGAAAAGCACCGCAGAATTAATTGGTAGGCAAACGGGAATTCATAACTACACTGCGAAGGATAAAAGCCAGTATCAGAAAAAGAAATATTCGCAAAATAAAAATAAAAAGAAATGTACGCGATGTAATGGAACGAATCATTCGAAAGATGAATGTCGTTATAAAACATACAAATGTAAATTTTGCGATAAAATTGGTCATTTAGGGAAAGCATGTTTTTCTGCCAAAGGAAATAAATCTAGTAAACCTGTTAAGCAAAAGCAGGTAGAGGTAGAAACATTTCCTGAAATTGAAGGTATTGATTCCGTACCAATTAACTCTGTTCAAACAGAAGAGTGTACACTGGCTGAACAACAACCAAGGAAACCTATAATGGTGAAAATGCTTGTCGATGGACATTTCGTAGATTTTGAGATTGACACGGGAGGAGGTGTTACGGTCATGAGCCTTAAGAATTTCCGAAAAATTTCAAATAAAAAAATCCAGCCTACAAAGTTAATTTTTAAAACGTACAAAGGGGATAAAATTATTCCAATGGGTTATGTAACGGTTAATGTTACTTATAACGAGATTAACTATGTATTAAACTTGTATATAGTTAAGGAAAATTTAGATACAATTCTTGGTCGCGAATGGCTATACAAGATAAAATTAGATTGGAATTCGATAAAAAATTTCAAAACAGAAACAAATGTTAGCCTATCTAAATTATTAGACGAATATAAAGAATTGTTTACTGATGAGTTGGGAGAAATTAAAAATTACGAATGCAAGTTAGAGCTAAAAACTGATGCTAGTCCTGTATTCTGCCGACCGAGGCCATTGCCCTTTGCATTAAAAAGCAGGGTTTCAGAAGAAATTGATCGTTTGGAACGCGAAAATATCATTGAAAAAGTACACATTTCTGACTGGGCAACACCGATCGTGCCCGTAGTTAAGTCAAATGGTAAAATTAGGTTGTGTGCAGATTATTCTGTTACTTTAAATAAGAACTTAAAAGCGCAACAACATTCGCTTCCTAGAATGGAAGATATTTTCGCATCACTGAGTGATGGTAAGGTGTTTTCAAAGGTCGATTTTTCTCAGGCATATTTACAAATGAAAATGCACCCTGAAAGTCAAAAATTATTGACAATAAATACACATAAGGGACTTTACCTGTGTAAAAGATTAATGTATGGAGTTAATGCCGCTCCGGCAATATGGCAAAAATATATTTAAAGTGTTTTTCAGGATTTAAAAGGAGTTGAAGTATTTTTTGACGATGCTAGAATCGCTGCTCCAGATGTAGAAACTCACTTAGTTAGATTAAAGGAATTTTTTGAAAGGTGTCGCGTTCACGGATTGAAAATCAACAAAAATAAAAGTAAATTCTTTCAAAAAGAAATATAATTTTTAGGGTTTAAAATAAACTCTCAAGGACTGTCGCAAACGTCAGATAAAATTGAGGCAATTAAAAATGCCGCGGAACCAAAAAATGTCCATGAAGTAAAATCATTTATGGGATTGGTAAATTTTTACTCGCGGTTCTCAAAAAAGTTAGCGACGCTAGCTTATCCTTTGTATCAGCTAACGAAGAAAGATGTTTTTTGGAATTGGGATAAAAAATGTAAGGAAGCTTTCCAAAGGGTTAAAGACGAAATTTGTTCGGAACGAATTTTGGCTCATTATGACCCGGAACTTCCACTTCTGTTGGCAACAGATGCGTCACCAGTAGGATTGGGAGCAGTTTTGTCACATAAATTTCCGGACGGTTCTGAACGTCCGCTTGCTTTTGCATCTAAAACTCTTTCTTCAACCGAACAAAGGTATTCTCAAATTGACAAAGAAGCCTTAGCAATAGTATGGGCAGTGAAGAAATTCTTTATATACTTGAAAAATACGAAGTTCACGCTCATTACAGATCATAAGCCATTAGTAGCAATTTTTGGCTCAAAGAAAGGTTTGCCAGTTTTAGCTGCTACACGGCTACTGCATTATGCGTTGACCCTACAATCATTTCAATTTGACATTATTTATCGTCAAACTAAAGAGCACGGTAATGCAGACTTTCTCTCACGGTTACCCACTGATTCAGAAAAATTATCTATACATGATGACATCGATATTTTCCAGCTACATCAAATAGAAACGCTGCCTGTGACAGCAAAAGATTTAGCGAAGGAAACAGAGAGGGATGAAGAACTCAGTCCTCTATTAAGAATCTTGAAAAGTGGAGGTGAACTGAAGGGAAGGGAAATGGAGTATAGCCTGCAAGACGGTTGCATTATGTATGGGCAACGTGTGTGCATTCCGAAAAAGTACCGAAATCAAATTTTAAATGAACTGCATCACGGACATTTAGGAGTAGTGAAGATGAAGGCTATCTCAAGATCGTACGTGTTCTGGCAAGGAATTGACAAGGACATTGAAAAGGTTGCGAAAAACTGTGCAGACTGTACAGTAAATCAAACTGACCCTCCTAAAGTTAAAGTACACCATTGGGAGTACCCCAGTGCTCCAATGGATCGTGTACATGTTGATTTTGCTGGTCCAATGTTCGATCATATGTTTTTGGTAATAGTAGATGCACACTCAAAATGGCTAGAAGTATATCCCATGCGAACCAGCACTTCATTCAAGACTATAGAATGCTTACGAGATTTCTTTGCTCGCTTCGGACTGCCGATCATGTTGGTGAGTGACAACGGGCCACAATTCACTTCAGATGAATTTCAAGTGTTTTTGAAAAATAATGGCATAAAACACAAAACCTCAGCACCGTTCAAACCCTCTAGTAACGGTCAGGCCGAAAGGTACGTGTTTACCGTGAAACAGTCTCTGAGAACTATGAAAAATTATCCTGGAACTCTTAGACAAAAGCTTAGTACCTTCCTCACGCAATACAGGAAGGCCCCTAACATGACGACACTACAGAGTCCTGCGATGCTAATGATGAAAAGAGAAATCCGTACACGGATCGACCTGGTTAGACCAGGTCTAAAAAGCAGAGTCGAAGAAAGAGTTCGTAAGGGAACTTATGAATTTTCGGACAGAGGGTTCGAAGTAGGAGACAAGGTTGCAGTTAGAAACTGTCGTCAAGGTGACAAGAAATGGCGATTCGGATCCGTTAAAAGCAAAGACGGCCAATTGCATTACACAATTGATGTGAACGGTCAACTTTGGCGACGTCACATCGATCAGATGCGAAGCTGTGGAGACTTTGAACCAGGGAGTAAAAGGAAGGAGATGGATCTCCATGATACCGGTTTGGCAACAAAATTTCACTTCCGCCAGGGAGCGCTGCTGCAACCTTAATTTGTTTACATCCCGTAGTCTAGCGTTTTAAAGGGCATTTAAATAACGGAATTTCCTAAATATTAGGAAATTTAAAGCTGTTTTTGCTATGAAAGCTGTTTAAAGAAGCATAGAACACTTTACCTCATCCTACGTTTATAATATATTTTGCATTCGAAGCGTTAATTTTTGCTTTTGAAGCAATTCTTTTAAAACGTAATTTGATCTGCTGTCACTTAGGTGAAGAGCTTAATGATTTATAAAGTTCTCCATTGCATAGGTGCCCATGGGGGATGGGGCCATTATGGCGCAAGTTGCGCCATTAAAAAAAAATTTTTTTTTTTGGGGGGGGGAGGGAAAAACTAATTTATTTATTTTTTGAATTCATTATTTTTTTTAATTTAAATTATTTACTGTTTTTTTTTTTAAATATTCCTTAATTTATTTTTTTGTTATTATTTTTTATTTATTTATTTATTTATTTATTTTTGTGTGCTTGGAATGTCTGGAAGAGAAAAAAGCGATTCTATTCTGCGCAAAATTAATACTTTTAAAAAATTAGTAATTTTGTAAAAAATAATAGTTATAATTTAAAAAACAAACAAATAATGTTTCAAAAAATAAATATTATTTAAAGAAATAAATAAGTAATATTAAAAAAAAATAAATAAAATAAAATACATTAATAAAAAAAGAGGCAAAAATAAAAAGCACAAAAGGGAAATGAAATATGAGAAAGTAAATAACTTTAAAATCATAAAGTTTAACATTTCTCTTTCGTGGGGATAATTGTGCCCATATCTGACCTCTCAATGGACCTTATTCACGGAATGGCAACGGTCTTCGTTTGCGGGTATTACATCCAGTTTCCACAATCTTGATTGGTTCCAAAT
>JAXGGA010017674.1:0-23732 GCA_038373865.1 Uloborus plumipes | reverse complement strand
ATCAGGATCATCGGCATCCGTCAGATGAATAATTTTTGTTTCTTTTTATCACACGGTTTGTTTTCCTTCTTTCCACTATCTGATGTGGGCGAGTCTATGTCAGAGATATCTTGGAACAGTTTTAGTTTTCTTATCCCATCAACATATAGTCTTGAAAAAAAAAACATGTATGTTATTATTAATTTAGTGCAACATTTTGAATCAGAGTTAAAAATGAATGTAGATAGTGTTTCCCTAGACCAGCGTTTCTTAATCTTTTCCATCCACGGAACCCTTTACATTGTTTACTTTTTTTTGACCGAACCCCTTCAATAGTATAGTTGGTAGGTAACAATAAATAAAAAAAAATAGTTCAAATAATATTTCACTGCCTTCACACTTAGCATAAAATTTCTTAATATATCTTTAAGCAACTTTTTTCAAGGAAAATTTTTAAGTTTCTTTTTTAACAAGGTTGGCGAAACATTTATGGCTTATGGGTGAAATTCCCATGCCACATTTAGCGAGTCTGTTACGAATTCATTTCTGTTGACTTATAAGTTGAAAACCTCATTTTTCAAATACAATTGGAAATTGTAAAAACGCAGACATTTGTGTTTATCTTTTGAAATGACGAAACGAGCATATTCATATTTTAAAACTGATCGGAGTTTCAGCAACAGCACTAAATTAAATTTCTGTCGAGAGGATATGGTTTGAACAAAGTCACATTTTTGCACCGAGATAGTCAAATGGGTTTCTAATTCACTATTTGTTTTTATATTTTCTTCAAGAGAGACAAAGAAGGTACATTGAGAAATAGAAAAAAGAGGGCAAAGTGTACCGTAACCCCCCTGAACATGTGTGCTGGAAACACTGCTACTAAATAACTTTCTGGGAGAAAAAAAAGAATAAACTTACTGGCAACAGCACTAAATTAAATTTCTGTCGAGAGGATATGGTTTGAACAAAGTCACATTTTTGCACCGAGATAGTCAAATGGGTTTCTAATTCACTATTTGTTTTTATATTTTCTTCAAGAGAGACAAAGAAGGTACATTGAGAAATAGAAAAAAGAGGGCAAAGTGTACCGTAACCCCCCTGAACATGTGTGCTGGAAACACTGCTACTAAATAACTTTCTGGGAGAAAAAAAAGAATAAACTTACTGGCATGTCCGAAAACTCTTAATATTTTTAATTTCTCCCAGCTGTTTTCTGGTTCTTTTTGGTCAGCAACAATTTTATTTAATTTGATTTGATCCAATCCACCAGAAGGCCACTAACAATGATCATCTAGAGGCCAACTATCGGGAACCAACTGTAGCCCATCATCAAATAAAACAATGGCATACATCCTGCAAGGCCAAAATTCATATAAAAAATCTTTGTAAGTTTTTAATGCTATATATTGTTAAGCAAAATTATCTTCCAGAATATGTTCTGAGCTACTTCAAAATTTAAAACTTGGTTTTGAATAATGCTTCCAACTCTAGAAGTTCTAACATCTTTTTTCTTCCAATTTTTTCATCTCTGAACTATCGTTTGGCACAGAATAGCCTACAAGGTTCTTGGGCCCTATAAATCAGTAGAATAAATCTAAATATTTCAAAAACTACAAAATTCAAAATTCTAATCAGTAATTCTTCAAAATCAGTAGAATAAATCTAAATATTTCAAAAACTACAAATTTCAAAATTCTAAATAAAACAACATATTTCAAAATTCTAGAAGTTTTATACTTTTTTCTTTTCTTTAAACCTTTTTATTTTAAAAACCATTACTTTTTTATATCTGAAATATCATTCCGAAAGTGTAGCTTTGAAGTTGTACTTTGGAAAAAAAAAACTAAGACAAAGAATTTGGACAAAATATTTTCTAAAAGTTTTATGCCTTTCTTGAGTTTTTTTTTTTCTTTTTTATATAAAATTGAATGTGAAAAAAATACATAAAATAAAATAAATTTAAACTAGTCGGCTAGGAGGCAAACGATAGGAATATATTCATTTTTTAAACAATTATAGATGTAACAGAGGGAAAACAGCATAGGTTTCATTTATATATTTAATTCTGAAAATTTTTTTTAAGATAGAAAATAATGGCCATTCTTGAAGAGTTTTGCATTGTTTCACGACATAAATGTTACACAGACTTGAACAGCATGGTAGTGAATATAAATCCTGAACTTTTTCTAGTTTTACACCAATTATTTTGTGAATATTTTCATCTGCACAAAAAATTATATTAAAAACTTCAACAAAGATATTATCTTTTAATAAAACACATCTATCTGCTTCCTTTGAACAGTTGAGATCATAATTTTTATGTTTATATATTGTAAACTGTACACATTCTTTATTTTATGGAACTGGGCCATTCTCATGAGGTTTCAAAAATTTCTCCGAACAGGATGATCTTGGTGTTTGCTGTATGAATTCTTTTTCTGATAATCTTTTGACAATCTGCTCTAAGGGCTTATCAAATTTTCTAACCAGCTTTTTAATTTGCTGCATATAGTTTTCAAAACGAAAAGCACTGAACGAATCTAATGGGCCATGCATTTCTACATCTCCTGCTAAATGTAGGATGCTGTGGACATTGTGAGACACATTTTTCTTCTCCATACAGCGTTGCAAAAGAAAACATAAAATGCTGCAAGAACTCATTTGCATTGCTGGAATATTCTGCAAAATCTTCACAACTGAGAAGCATAATGGCTACATGCAGTGTCAAAAAATGGTTGTATACATCTTTCTCTAAAACTTTTTGTAGGACAACAGGGCCAAAGTACAGCAGAAAGCTTCTGAATTCAGTAGCTTTCCAATTGCTGACTTCATTCAGAGATCTCGGCTTTCTCACAAATTCGCAGGGTACCATATATTTTAAAGAAGTTAGACTTGCAGAAATTTCTTCTATTCGCTTACTTCCTATGCGGCGAGACAAAGGTCCGCAAATCCAAAAATTAAGGAGCTTTCTCATAACTCCCAAACATACAACATGCATATAGTCTAAAGGTACATGGGAGACAAGTCCTAAGTTGGGAATGTTAACCAGAATTGATGAGCCTAGGTGATAGTCTTCATCAATTTGGCGACAAAATTCCTCATCACTTCTGAGTGCAGCTACAGGTCCAGGGAAACTTACTCTTCTCTCTTTGAAAGTGCCCTCGATCTTACATTTTGAGCAGCTGTAATATCCCCCATGCCCTTTTACTTTCAAAACAAAAGACTTCGCAGGGGTGCCACAAATTAATGCTTGAAGCTTAACATTGAAACATTCCCCATTGTAAATGTATGCTTCTTTTAACAAAGATTCTGCCTCACTAACAAACTTTTCCAGAAATTTATTTCCATCTGAAGGTTTGCCATCTCCACAATATGCACCAATGAAAAATACGTCTTTTAATTTTGTATCCGAGCAGAGTATTGGCCAGACACAAGTCTTCGAAGACTTAAATAATGGTAAGCCATCAATATTCATCAATAGATCAATCTTCTCAACATCAGGATCTGTATTTTTAAGCCCATTAATAATTTTCTTCACAACCCTTTCAAAACCAAAGTAGCAATATTTCCCAGGAGGAACAACACAAGTTTCCACATGGCGTTCAGTCCGAAGCAAGGTTCTTGCGTCTACTGGGAGATCTTCCGAAACATGGGGCTTCAAAATTTTTAATAGAGATGATAGTGCATTAAGTCTAATATCGAAATCTAAGTACCAAGATCTTAATTCCTCTTTTAAGCTTGTACAATTCACAGGTTCAGAAGTGAAGGATGAAGAATTTAAGTTTTCTACAGGAATGTTCCGTAATTCTATTAAATCATGAGATTCTGTCGTCACATATAAATTTTCATCAGAATTAAACACACACGAAACATCCATACCTTCGAACATAGAATTGTTATTGCACGTAAGCTCTTCCTTTTCCATTACATTTACATTTAAGTAGTTAAGTTCTTGAATGCCTCTCAGCTCCTCAGCAGTTTTAATTTTATTCTACCGACTCAGGTGTCGATTGGAATACGACGATAAATTTCAATTAGGTGCATCCATTGTTATGCTTTTACATTATGCTTAATATGAAATAGATGTATATAGACTCATCAATGAATGAAAATTGACCAAAGAGGACCTGTTTTAAGTACAAAAAAAAAAAAAAAAACTATTAACAGCCTGCTTTTGTAATTTTACATAATGTATATTATATATATAGTTCTGGATTCAACCTTTCTAGTAATTAATGTCTATTTTTCTTCTTTTGTATTTTTTGCACGTTTTTCTTTTTCTTCTTGCATTTTATTGCAAGCTTATATATAAAAATACTAGCTTACTGCCAGGCGTTGCACGGGGCTTATTAATGCAACAACTCTTGGATTATTATTTGGTTGAATTCAATCGCACAAAAATTGCATCAATCTATCTAGGTACTAAAGTTCAAAATAACTTGATTATCACGAAAAGTTCACAGAAAAATAGCATCAGCGAAAAGCAAAAAAGTATGAAGCTTCTAATTCAATTTATTACATAATTCCTCTAATAGGAAGAACAAAAAATGCTTGCAAATATTAGAATTGGAAGCCTCTAATTTTTCTGCATCATGCATATTTTGTGCCAATGTTCCAAGGTAAATACAACATGAATTACAGTTGCGTTTTTAACTAATTTCAAGCTAATATGTATTAGGTGAGCCTTAAATTGAAAATTCATTGTTAATCATAACCTATGTTTGAAAATACTCATATTTAAATGTCTTCAATTTTATTAATTTCATGGGTTAAAGACTTATCTCGATTACTCTATTAAGCCTAAAAAGGCTATTTTCAGACAAAAATTTGAATTTTGACCTTTTTGTATATTTTAAAATTTTAAACTTTGATTATGCGAATGTGCATCAAGGAACTTCTGTGCCAAGTTTAATGAAAATCTGATGAAAACTGGAAGAAATTTTGCATTAATCTGCAAACTCTTAATAATTTACTTATTAATTCAAATAAAATTCAGTTAATGAATTGTAATTAATAACAGTCACTTTTAGTTAATTTGTTTTAAAAATTTAATTCAGTTTAAATTAAAGAACCATTAATAAATGTCACAATCAATTATTACTTCTGATTTAGCCTTCCTGCAACTCTGGATCACCTCGTTAACAAAGTTCTAGCTATGTGCCAGACTTCAATTAAAACTCAAAGAAATGTTCTGACCACCAGAAGTAGCCCTTAAGCAATAATACGCGGAAAATTTACAAATATACCACCTAGAAAAAATCTCTTAAGGGTATTGAAACACTTTAAGCATGGATTCTAAGAAAATCTACAGAATAAAAATATCCAGAATTTCTTAGGAGCAGATAATAATACAAAATCTATATTTCTAATCTGCTTAAGAAGGGTTTCCAAATCTCCTCTTATATATATATTAAAAATACATATTACTAAAAATATAAATAAGAGTAATTCACAAATCAGGGGAAAAAAATATTTACAAAATAAGGTTTTCGGCTATCTGCATCATATAAAGGATGTTTCAGGTTCATGTTAATTGACATATGAATCCTTCAACCAAATAATTATTAGAGATATGAAATAGACGGAGAATTAAGTAATAATTTTTATTTTTATAAAAATATTTTTTATTATTAAATATATTTTTTTTTTCAATCTTCTGTTTCAATTTACTTCATTTAGTGACAATATGAATAATTCTCATTTGTTTTGATAAGATTGTTTATAATGAACATTTGTTTGTCTATTGTTTTTTCCACTTCCTGCCAGGGTGTAAAAAAATCAATGATTTTTTTTTTTTAAATCAGATTTGATTTAAATCAGATATTTTTATTTAAATTGATTTTTTTAAAAAAGAACTTAAAAAACTTTTGTAATTGATTAGGTTATACTTATGAATATTAGTAAGCATGAAATTGACACTGATAAAAATTTCAAAACAACGAACTTTCAAGTATAATGTCAGCAAAAAATTTCATAAAATTCAATGCAAAAACGCTTTAGTAACACACTGAAAAACAAACACAGGGGGAATTGAATAAACTGGAATTTGGTACAAGTCTTTTAATTAGTATGCTCTTTTATTTATTTATTTTTTCTTTGAAAATATGGGACAAAAATCAATAAAAGAAAGACAGGTTATGTGGACTAAGCAAAAATCAGAATTGATGTAAATAAAAGAATCAAGAAGATTTTTTGGGTTAAGTTGAAAAATGATTTAAATCAATGATTTTTTTTTAAATCAATTTATTTAAATCGCGATTTAAATCACTGATTTAAATCGTTGACACCCTGCTTCATGCATATCAAATTCATTATTTTAAACTTTTGAAACTTAAATTTTCAAAAATCATGCTTTTAATTAAATATTTTTTTTCAAAAATCAATTGATTTAAATCATGATTTAAATCGCTCAACCCTGATGGTTGAAAGTAAAAGCAATAATGCACAAAAATACAATCTTGAAGAAAAAATAAAAAGAAATTTGGAGCACTAAGGTGTAGCCTTTCAAGAAATTTGCAGAATAAACAATCTCAAAATTATCTTCAGGGAAGTTGATAGAAAATCTAGCAATTTCTAATCAGCTCAAAAAAAGTGAACTTCCGACTTTTTTTGGAAGAAATTTTAAAGCTGATTACTAGCGGCATATTTTCCCGCACATATTATTTTACAGGAAGAGAGCCATTAGCAATAATCTGCAAAAAAAAAAAACGGAAACCTGGATCACTAAGACTGCAATCTAAAGTATTTAAAGAATGAAAAGCTCAAAATTTTCTGAAGAAAATTTAGAGTTCTGCTTCAGAACTGTTACAATTAATTTGAGATTTCTGAAGAAATTTTTAAGATTTTTTTTTCCACTGGGGAAACAAAAATAAACCTAAAGCAAGTAACAAAGCAAAATTTCTCACCTGATATCTCGGTCTCGGATGATAATGATGGATGATGACAAGGCATTTAAATTGCGCTTTTTCTATCACAATGAACATCAGTTAAAAAAGCAGTTAACCATAAACTGGTTTGGAACACTTATAGCGTATAAAGAATTGCATCAAATCAATCAATAGACCTTTAGAAATTCACAAGAAATAAATTTAAAAAAGCTAAAAATAATTTGGGAATTTTTTTTTCCAGTATTTTTTTTAAAGTTTTTTTTTTTTAGATCTTTTAGTGCAAAGCGATTTTGAAGTAAACAAGAGAAATAATACCATACGCGAACGAGATTGATGTAAATTACGAAATTAATTTCTAATCTGGAAAAGCTTATGATAATCTCACATACACACCAGTTAAACAGCACTCGATCGCGTGCTGTTGCGCATGCGCATTCCGGTTCCAAGAGGGGGAAGGAACATCGCCAGCATGTTACATCAAGACATCACAGCGACGTTTGATCGTTGACATCGCAGAGACGTTTTATTTAGAGCGCAGTGTGATGTGACGAGAATGGGAGATTGCGAAGTCGCCAGAACATTACTGAGACTATGTGTGCTATTAGGGCACTGCCTTATTGACATTAGGGCCGTCCATACTCAGCATTAAAAGTTTGTCGAGTGGCAATTTCAAGTCATTCAACGTATTTATTAGGCTGGAACACACTATTTCTGCATCTGCGTGACCCAGAAACACAGAATGCAAGTATGCACTGCAAATATTATTAGATTTTTGACTCCAAAACCTGATGAAAGTGTCCATCTGTTTTTTACCTGACTCGTTGTGGTCTCATCAAAAGCTAAAGTGAAATAATTTGATGAACTTTTTAGCTCAGCAACAATTTCACTTTGAAAATATGGTCCAAGACCATGTGACAATACATATCACACGCCTAGAAGAATACTGTCACAACTCAAAAAGTCGAAACTCTGAATGTTCAGAGATGTACCCAGAGCCATGATTCGAAAGTCAAAAAGAAACGTTTATTTTAAAAGCATTATGAAAGCAAATGAGCCGAAATGATCTAACCTAATGTATGATAGACTGCACCATTACTAATTGCTTTAATATATCAATTTCTTTTCCATGTCTTAAATTTTTCTGTTTTTGAGTTGTGACAGTATTCTTCTAGGCGTGCGATATGATGGTGAGTCAAAGACTTTATCAATTGCAGAAGCTCAACCGTATGGTAATAGTGTACCTGTAACAAAAATCGAGTGTGTTGGTGACATCCAGAAGAGAATGGGTACACAACTTAGAAAACTGAAACAAAACCTTACTGTCATAACATGTTTCATGTTAATCCATTTTAGGAAAATTTGAGTTACTGCATATTTTATAAATCACCAGCGGGTGACCGAGCTCCGCTCGAGGAAAACAGGTGTCGAAGCTAACTCGAAGATTTAAATTTTCAATTGTTATTTATCAAAACAACACATGCCATAATAAAATTTGTGAAACCATTGGTGAAAAGATAACCGGTTAAAGTGCACCATTGTAAACTATTCTAAACAAAGTTAAGAGTTTGGAAAGGACACTATTCAAAACAAAGATTAAGTTTGAAAAGTCATAGGAAATGAAATGTAACTGATAATAAAAAAAAAATATACAATTAAAGAAATGGTACAAAGTGAGCAGTGTAAAGATTGAAGTGTGTTGAAGTTTAATATTGACAAATTTATTTAGAAAAACCAAACCTCGTGATTCCTCGTGGCCAAAAACCCCAGACCCCCAAGTTTACCGGAGTTAATTAATTCTGGGGCGATTTTCGACTTGGCAAACCATTCCTCGTATTACCCCTAACGTATACCAGGGGACCGAGCCCGCTCGGTTAAAAAAAAGAGGTTTGTAAACTCTCGTTTTTTTCTAAAGTGCGAAGTACTTATTTAGATAAACTTGAAAAGCATTTTTGAGCCTTTGGTTGCAATTACGCATTCAAAACAGCCGTAATTTATTTTAAAAAACACAACCCTATTTAATCTATGCTCACCGTAAAATCACACCTAATTTCATTTCATTTGGCGCCGAAGGCGCGGGAGGGGTTGATGAGAATGGAAGCAGAGTCCCTGTTCTCCAGTACGCATTTGGTTCCAGTTGGTTTTGACTTTCACTTCACTTCACTCTCCAGGTCCCCCCCCCCCCGTTCATACCACAACTCGCTTTTTAACCGGGATGGTGCCCTGAAGAACGCTTTGCTCATTTTTAAACCTGGTCCAAGGGCCGAGCAAACCCTTGGCCCAGCACCCCCCAGAGGTTTTGTTTCACTTGGAGGACTTTGTGACCACGAACATTTTTAACGCCCCCCAGTCACCATTAATGAAGACGGTGGATCTTTGATCGGCGGCTAAATGATCGACCCGAGACCCTCCGGTTACGAGTCCGACGACTAACCGATTGGACAACAGCGGCCACAGGCCCCTATATAAACGAGCCGACGCATCAAGATTACCACTCAGGATCCAGCGCGTGTGTGAGGATTGTCTTTTCTGGCCAGTTATCGATTTTTGGTAACTTTTTACGTAAATTAACAAAGCTTCGCAATCTCCCGAAATTTTGCTCTGGTAACCCTAATTCCTCAACAATGAAAGTGAAAGTTAATGAGTTGGATCCAAAGTGGTGAAACTTAAGCTTGATGCGTCGGCCTGTCTATATAGCGGCTCTACCGCAGCCCATACCCAATTTTAACTTTATTTTGATCGATCTCTTTTAAATTTTAAAAACAATAACAATTCTAACGTGTTACCAAAAATTATTTGCCAAATACCATAAACATATAAATTTACGCTGATCTGATTAAATATGAAATCCATTGTTGAAACGTTGTTGCTAAGAAACAGCAACAATAAGAGTAATCATAAAGAAAATGGCGTAGTAAGAAATCTTCTCAAACTGTTCATGAATCCTATCTGTAACTCCGAACTGTTCGACCGTAGCGCTTCAAAACCGACGGCAATCGATTCCCCGTGGCCAAAAACCACAGACCCCCCAAGTTTACCGGAGTTAATTAATTCTGGGGCGATTTTCGACTTGGCAAACATCTCTCGTATTATAGTATAGGATTTCTGTGTTATTATGTTCATATAGTAATCAAGTTCTACAATTAATATTCCATTCTTCGAGTGATCATTTATATGTATATATTTTAAGATTGAGGAAACACATCGTTTAGATGGCCCCCTTCTTTGTAACGGTCCGTAAAAAAGCGCTTTTTTAAAGCAAGATGTGGAGTGGAATGTGTCCTTGAGGCAGGGAGATTTTGACCTTGGAATGTCGCTTTGTGATCCTCGTATTTAGTCCGTGGGACAGTAAGCCATATCGTTTAGTTTGGAAGAAATAATTTTGGCACACGAGAAAACAACGGAAGTGTACGAAAAAAATGTTTAATGTGAAGAATATTAAAAGTTCTGGAATAAAACGCTGCTCTCAAGTACAAAAAAGTGCCATTAAATAACGAACTATTTCACAAACGCGTAGGTAATTACATCGAATTTTCTTCCGATGAGCCAATAGGAGGCGCCGAAAACGTAAACAAACTTTCGATCGTAATACGCAGTGTTTATTTTATGTAGCTTCTTTAAGTGCAAGAGCAAAGCGTTGTGTATTAACTGTTTTGGTTTGTCATATGCAGAAATATTTGTTTTATTCTTCGAACTTTGTTACTAAAACGAATTTTTGTTCTAATAGAATGTCAAATTTAATAATAATTTGGCATCACAGCGTCGTTTTCTAACGTTTGGCAACAAATGTTTACACTGTTATGTCTGAGTCATGTGCACTGCGTCGTTTGTGTTTTTTCGTTTGGTTTTTAAAATGCTATCGTGTTTTTCAACATACATCATTGGATCAAGATTCATTCTTATCACATTATTTTCTAAATATTCTCAAAAATGTGTTGAACTGTGCTGCGGAACTTACATCGCAGAAAGCAGAAGTATCAACTCCGTCACAGAACATCACAGTAATCACGGCATTTAAAACCGATTTGAATCAACTCAAGATATTTTCTGGAAACACGATCCTCTTTCGTTCTTCTAAATGTCTTGAAAAATGAGTATGTGCTACAAGTTTTATTATTTTCATATTTAATTTCGTTCACACAGGTTAGTATTCACTTACTTTTCAAACGATTTACTGCAAAAAGACCCCCGAGTAGAACTGAGTATAAACGGGGGCTAAGCACATTACAATTAAAGCCAAAACTTTTCCCAAATATCAAAGAACCTGCTTCGAATAAATTTCCGAAATGATAACTAATATTTGAGAGCAAGCAGCTGCCATAGAGCAGAGGAATTGACTTGATTTTTCCCTCAAGGACTCAACATCCTATTTTGTGTTCATCGAGAAACCGTAACAAATGTATTTATCCTGTAGAAGATTTACAATGAACAGAAATTTACTTCTTTTAATATTTCCGTTTTTAATATTCAGTGTTAATAAAAACCTTTTCTATAGAATTTTATCATAAAACCTTACAGGAATAAAACTAAGCATACATTTATTGAGAAATTGTTGTTTTTCAAACTGTAATAATAATTTTGTTTTCAGCATCTTTTTTTAATAAGGTAGTATTTAGTTGTACTTTATAAACACAGTTTTTCACATTTTCTGCCTTACAAACTGAATAGAAAATCAATGATCCATATTTCTGATATACAAGACGAGATATCAAAAAAAAAAAAAAGAAAGAAAAATTGCACTAACCCTGGGTTTATTGAAGCTATAGAAAAAAGTTTTCTGCGAAACTTTGTTCCATAATGAAGGAGCAACTGGTCAAATTTTTATTTCTGCACGGTTTTTGTGATGCAACTATTAGAGTTAGTTTTTCTGAAAGGTATTTGCACCAGGAGCACGAATTTGGATGTTGTCACCCCCAAAAATAGTGCAGGGGGCTACTAAAGTTACAACAAATGGATTCGCTAAAATTCCCATATCTTCATTATTTCTTGATTTATAACTGGTTTTGAAACCTTAAAATGCTTAATTCCACCTTATAAAAATTTGAGGCATAAAAGTCTCAATTCAAATTGTTGACACGTGTTTCTAAGCTATTAAGAGCTCTTTTTCAATGTAAAAGATGAGAGTTTATGAACGTAAAGTCTGCCGGCTAAGGATGTTTTTTTCGTTGAATAGGGGCTCCTTGTTATTAATTCGGTCATTTACCCAATCGGGGGGGGGGAGGTCCCCCCTCCCAAGTTTTGGAACAAAATGTGAATGCAAATTTGTGTGTATTTACCTTTTTCACAATATGTATAGAATTTGCCCTTTGCCTTGACCCATCGTTTAGAGGGGGTTAAACTGCCCCCCGTCCACCCCATTTCTTTGAAAAATTTTGTTGTCTTTTGTCGCTCCCACTTACATGTAAAAAACATTTTTACGTATAAGTGTGTTCTTTGTTGTTTTCCTATCAAATTTACTTTGAGTATACAACATTTTATCCCCTTCTCTATACTTTTTTGAATAGGGGCGTGCACAAAGGAGATGAATACACCTATTAGTCTAGAAAAAAGCTTTTTATTTTCGAGCTTTAAATTTTTCTGTCATTTTGTAAAAAAAATCGGTTGTTTCGAAACTTGGGGGGGGGGGGGGGTAGGACCCACATGATTGTCCAAATGACAGGCTTGATTACATGTAGCCCTTATTCAATGAAAAAAACATCCAGAGTCAGATGACTTTTCATTCATGAACTCTCCTCTTTTACATTGAGAAAAGACTTCTTAATAGCTTCGAAACACGTGTCAACAATTTGAATAGAGTCGTTTATGCTTCAAAATGTTGTTATCCATTGTATTTAATCATTTTAAGCCTTGAGGACCGATTTCAAATCAAGACATAATGAAGATATGGGTATTTTAGTGAATCAATTTTTTGTAACTCAAGCCGCCCCCCTGCACTATTTTGGGGGGTGGTTACACCCGATTTCATACTCCAGGTGGCAATACCTTTCATAAAAACTAACTCCCATAATTATATTACAAAATTCTCACGGAGAACCAGTTGCTCTCAGACTACCAGCTGAAGTTTTACAGCCGTTCAAGAAAACCACGCGTGAGCACGGCTCGGCGTCGAAAGAAATGTCGCCAAGCCGAAAGGTAGCCAACCTACAGAAAAAACTGAAACCGTTCCGTAATACATTTTTCGGAGCTGCAGTTCAATTTATTCTAGTATTCAGCGTAAAATAAAATTGTCGACCATGTTTCGTCCGTTATTGTATGAAATTGATCCTTTAAATTACCGTCCATAATGAATTTTACAACTCATCAAACCCGTATTTACCGCAGCAACACCATTGCTTTTACGTGGAAAATCGAGTAGACGAGATTAAAGCGGAGCTCATGTTTACATTTTCCTTGTCTATGATTGGTTCCGAGTTGCTGGACGAAGCAACGATAAAAGAAGCATGTTCCTTCGCAAAGATGATACAGTTCCTCATTTAATTTCAATTTTCGAACTTAACTGCAGCAGTTAATTCCAGAACTTTTTTTCTCGTAATTACTAAGCATAATTTTACGAAAAAGTGGTATTTTCTTTCGTGCCAGAATTTTTACTGCGAAACTTGATTTCTAGCAACAATTCTGGAGCTGAACCACGGACTAATTGTGTCGGGTTCACGTCATGATCGCCTCAGAGGATGACCTAGTTTTATGTGTTTCTTCTTATTCACGTATTTTTGGAAATTAGTTTCTGCTAACGAAAGTGCGAGTGGCATCAAGATAAAGGAGGTAATATAAGCCCTGACTGAGAGTGATTGGGGCGGGGGGGGGGTCTTCGAAACTTTCTGCGAAAGTGCGAGGTACCATTCCTGACCTTCTCCGGCTAGCGCGGGTGAAATGACACGTTGTTTCTTCGGAGCGGTCCGTTCTATGCGACAACCCACGTTATTAGCTCCGAAATGACCACCCCCGTTGTGTGCTGTTTCTACCTCCATCTCCGATCCAATCTGTTTTTTTTCCAATCACGAACCCTCCGCGCGGTTCCCCGCTGAGAAACGATATTGATAAACTCCATGCGATAATGTGAGTGCTCTACAAAACTCAATGCCTGCTTGGAACTTTTGTCGCCGTCTTGCTTCCTGCGCTGTATAGGGTCATCCGGGGCAATTCCTGGTCAGCAAGTTTCTGGGGGTAATTCCTGGTCACAGTCCTTTTTATGTCTTAATAATCCTTCAGCAAAATGAAAAAAATCACAGAGGTACTCTGAACTATCTTCATTGCAATTCATTACTTAATTATGAGTTGACTGTGTATTTAGTTTGAAAAAAAAAATCTTTTTAAAATCGCTTGTTAAATTTCGTAAAACAAGATTGGCCTTAGTTTTGATACATTTGTACAAAGATCGTGATCAAACTCAAACTTCTGAATATTTTTCTTTTTCGTTTTTTTGGTTGAATTAGGTACCATGTCAGTTACTGAAAAAGTTTTGGATTTACCATTATTGTTTTGAGTAATTTGCAGGAAGGCTCCAAATAATGCCCCTGGCTACTGGGGTAATTCTTGGTCAGTGGGGTAATTCCTGGTCAGTCCTTTTTTTAATATTTATGAATTATTATTTCACCTATTATTGACATTTGTCATTAATTTAAACTATATGTAACTCTGTGAGCCTTAACTGCAAAGTTAACTGTAACCACAATGTAACATTCATATCTGTTAATGATAAGTATACAATATACTGAATTTTCTTGTTAAATTTCATCCAATTATTTTATAAGTTTTAATAATTATCCTTAATTATACTAAGAAAAATGCTTAATTGTAACTGCATTGTACTATACACTTAACTGTTCACCTTAACCTGTTCATAACAGTCCATGTCATGTCCTTAACCATAAAAAATATGGTGCACATGCACCATACACACTGAACCTAGTTATTTGGTAGGTGAAGATTCATTCACAACAGATATAAAAGCTGCAGCTATTGCATACAAAGTGTATAAAAAGTATTTTGGCTAAGTTTTATTAAGTAAAGCTATTATGTTGAAAACACTTGCATTCTTCCTTAAAAAAACTAAATACAGTGTTTAATTAGCTATATATATAAATAAATTCTTTATCTAATTAGTTTAATAACTTGTATTAATAATGTGCTTACAAAATGTATGTATTTTCATCAATCATGTGAGTGACCAATAATTGCCCCGTAAGTGGCCAGGAATTACCCCATCTCTGGGGTAATTCCTGGTCACTAATTAACGACAATTACTCAAGTTCATTATGTATTGTTGATAGCATGAATATTTTATTCGATGGACATCCCAATGTGCTTCCTCCATACCAAAATTTGTAACTAACTTAGATAGATTTTGTGATAATTGGATGTTAATGCTTTTTGACCAGGAATTACCCCAGGTGACCCTATGTATTATTATATTTTTGATGATCACCGAACACTTAAAAACAAAGACCAAATGATGAGTTTTTTTTTTCTTCATTCGCAGTAGTGAACCTGGCTTTATTCATGCAAATGCTCCTTATCCATTGTCTGCTTTTAATGTTCCCCTTCTGCTAGTATTTTTATAATTGCCTTAATTTATTTTCCAAATTTCCCGGGTCGCTCACCCTTTTGGTTTCATGAGCACAACATTAAAGTTTTAGTATATTATGATTATTAGTATTGACAATATTTTCCCCGGAACCATTTGTATTTATTACCAGATTCCTCCAAATTATATTTCAGCAGGTTTTTCTTTTCAGCTTGTTTTTTTTCTAGCAGAATTTAATTAGACAACGCAATGTCATTTCCTTAATAAGGTAGGTTTAAACTATATTTTATTTTTATTAAAATATAAAGTAAAGAAAGCAGAGAAAAGGAACTAACAAATGTTGAAATATTTCATACAAAACACATGTAGTATTTATTAAGATGGTTCTATTTTTAATATTCATCATCAATATTTTGAGAAGGTATATCGTGTATGGGTCATTTTCACAACATGCTTACATTTCAGAATTTTTTTTTACTCGCTATTTTCTTTTAGATTCACTAACAGACGTTTTGTCACATATTTTAGGTGTGTGAAAAAGTAATTGGTTGTACACTTTGATGCATAATTAAGTATTCAAATGCTGTTGAAAATCTTTAAGTTGCAAGGAAAATCGTCGTCCGTTAACACACAAAATCGATATGAAATCTCACTTTTAAACTATATCATAGCGCCTAGAACCAACTTCATTTGAAATTCTTTTGGTCCCTGAAGCTTAAAACGATGTTTGTGATCATTAAAATATTGATCAAAAACTGTATGGTAACGGACTTGACATTTGGTAACGGATTTGACCAGTAACGGACTTGACATTTCAACCAAAAAGTCAAATTATGGCTAAGTTGTCGAATTTAAAAATTGAACAACAATATGCATGTTCTTGGAGTTGTATAATGAACAATATTTCGGGGTAAAAGTTGAGAAAAATTAAAAGTTAATACTATAATGGGTGAATTTTTTTTTACATTAGTTTCAATTCCTCAAAACTTTAAGAAATTTTAACTAGTTTTTTTCCAGAAATTTTTTTTTCAGTACTGCCTGAAGCAATAGTGGTTACATCATAAAAAATTCTGCGTTTGAAGATAAGATTACTATTTTCTGCTGAAACCTTTTAGGGCCTCAGTTTTTCCCAAGTGTAAGAATATGATTTAACTAGCAGCAGAGGAGTTTAAGAGAAAAGCATCAGTTGGAAACAGCTAAATTTAATGGGATAGAAAACAAACATTTTTATAGTTAACTTGTTAAATCTGTACCTCAGAACCAGACTAACCTAAGTCCATTTTCGTCATTTTTCAGTAGAAGGAGAAAACTATTGTTGAATGCATGCAAAAGATGGAACTTGCGTTCTTTTAATGCTGCATAAAATTGTGAAGGAATTCATTTGATAGAATAACGTTCTTATGGATCGATGCAGAATAAGATTCAACATACCATGCAGCAAAAAAGTGAAAATCGCCATTTTCGGACTTCGCGTCATTCTGGTTGGTTGGTTGGTTGGTTACTTGAGGTTTACTGGCACAAGAGCCTTCATAGGCTATGCTGCGCCAAACCATGATAGGCCAAAAAGCATATAAAAATTTAAAACCATTTTTGAAACAGACATATAAATAACGTTTAAAATCTTAACTGATGAAGAAGACAAAAAGACATATTTTTAAGTAAATTCAGAAATAAATAACTAAAACAAGGACAGAATACACAAGACAAAGATAAAACCACTACATTAGAGACATAAAACCAATTTCATGTAAAAAGGGGAACAAATTAGGATGAGGTATATCCCCAAGTAATTCAGTCAAAGATGGATAAAAGTTATTAAAATGTTTAAAACGAGTTTGGTTAAAATTTGGGCATTTACACAGGATATGAAACACTGGTTGAAATTGCAGTTAATACATATAGGCGCTGGTTCGCGACAAAGAAGGTGTTTGTGTGTGGTCCTGGTATGGCCGATGCGAAGACGGGCTATGACGACTTGTTTCCTTCGCTTAATATCAAAGGATTTGAAACGTTTTGTGAAGGGCTGGATAGAGTGCAATTTGTTTTGCACCTCTCCATCCCAGTTACTCTGCCAATTGATGTTAAGACAATCTTTCATGCATTTTTTTTATGTCGTCAAAGGGAACCAGGTCTTCGCCATGGACACTTGCAGCCTTTGCAGCTGTATCTGCTGCTTCATTGCCAGCAATACCAACATGACCAGGTATCCAACAGAAGATAAATTTAAAATTATTTTATTTTAGGCTATGGTATAACTAATAAGATTGAACGACAAAAGGGTGACTAGTGTTGCTGCAGTTTGAAAGAGCATCCAGAGAACTTTTCGAATCTGTGTAAATTATCCACTTTTTGTGATTTGATTGGGCTATTGTTTGGAGAGAGGTGGCTATGGCTTTGATTTCAGAAGTAAAGACTGAGCACGAAGTATTCAGTTGTTGTGAAATAGTCTTACCGTCAATTACTGCCGCGAAGCCAACGCGATTATTTGATTTAGACCCGTCAGTAAAGATTTCTTTATATGAGGAATATTTTTGTTTTACTTCATAGTAGATATGTTGGTATACCAAGTCTGCAGTAGTGTCTTTTTGAAAATTACAGAAATCATAAATAAAAGTAATGTTACTTTTGTTCCAAGGTTCAATAAGTTCTACTTTATCGGGTAAATCAAAATCAGAAAGCTGCAGGTTGCTGATCGCCTGTCGCATTTGAATCCCAAATGTTGGGGTGACCGAAGGACGGCGCAGAAATAAGTCAGCATATGATGGATGGAAGATATGTAGATGCAAAGGATGGTTTTGGTTTGGCTTAATTTTAAAATAAAAATCTAGAGAAAGCTTTAGACGTCTATAGTGCAGAGAAGGTTCATGTGCTAAGATATGTAAGCTTTGAATAGGCGAGGTTCTGAATGCCGCTGTGCAGATGCGCAGTGCGAGATTATGTATTGGAGTGAGGATCTTTAAATAACTTTTAGCTGCAGAGCCATAGATTTGACAACCATAATCAATTTTTGAGCGTATCAGAGCCCTGTAAATTCTTAGCATGGACTCTGTATCGGCACCCCAAGAAGTGTTTGCTAAGACTTTAAGAATATTCAGTTTCAATGAGCATTTTTTTCTTAACTCTCGTAGGTGTGGCAAAAATTTAAGTTTATTGTCGAGTATGATTCCAAGAAATTTTCCTTCAGTTTTTACAGATATTGGTTGGTTGTTAATAAAAAGGTCCGGATCAGGATGAAGACCTCTTTTACGGCAGAAATGAATGCAGAAAGTTTTTTGAGGGGAATAGGAAAAACCATTCTCCTCCGCCCATTGAGAGACTTTATTGATAGCGATTTGAAGCTGTCTTTCAATGATACTCATGTTCGATGACGAAAAAGATATTTGGAAATCATCAACGAACATAATACCTTTGACAACGGGGGCAATTGTTCGTGTAAGCTGTTGATTGCTATAATGAAAAGAGTAACGCTCAGCACACTTCCTTGGGATACACCTTCTTCTTGGATGAAGGTATCCGACAAGACAGATTTGACTCGTACACGAAAAGATCGATGTTTAAGAAAATCGGAGATAAAGATTGGTAGGTTACCTCGCAACCCATACTCGTGCAGCGTTTTGAGGATCCCATATCTCCAGGTACGGTCATATGCCTTTTCAATGTCGAAGAATACGCTCACGAGATGTTTTCGAAGAAATGCTTCTCTAATTGATGTTTCAAGAAGCAGCAAGTTGTCAATTGTGCTCCTGCCGCGCCTGAATCCACTCTGAAAGGAAGATAGGAGATGATTGGTTGGTTGGTTTGTTTGGATTTTTTGGCGCAAGAGCCTTATTAGGCTATACTGCGCCAAGCAATAGTTTTATTTAAAAGATGAAGAGATGTTAGCGAAGATCATCTCAAATACAATGGACATAAAACTTTTAAAATTTTAAAAACAGTTCAGTGCAAGACACATACAAAGCTTAAAATTTCAAATGTTAAGACGAAAGCAAGAATTGTCGAGCGACAGATTAAAAACAGAAATGCATAACAAACAAGATAACATATAAAACCAGAAACATTTAAACGAAACAAAGACGAAACCAACAAGATAACAGAGATAAAAACACTATATTAGAGTAAAAAAACCAACGTCATGTAAAAAGGGAAACAAATTAGGATGGGTTGTATCCCCAAGTAATTCCGTCAAAGACGGATAAAAATTATTAGAATATTTAAAACGAATATGTTTAAAATTTGGGCAGTTACATAAAATATGTAACACTGTCTGATTAACATTGCATGTGTTGCATAGTGGGGCTGGTTCATGACAAAGGAGGTATTTATGTGTGAATCTGGTATGGCCGATGCGAAGACGGGCTACTATTACTTGTTCCTTTCGCTTATTATTAAATGATTTAAAACCTTTTGTCGAGGGCTGGATGGCATGCAATTTATTTTGTGTTTCAGCGTCCCATTCATTCTGCCAATGTTTGTTAAGACTGTCTATAATACAGTTCTTGATGTCTTCAAAAGGAACAAGGTCTTCAGCATGGGCACTTGCAGCCTTGGCAGCTGTGTCGGCTGCATCATTCCCAGCAATACCTACATGACCAGGGATCCAACAAAATATTATTTTAAAATTTTTCTCTTTTAGACTGTGATATAGTTTGAAACATTGAAGAACTAAAGGATGGCTATTGCTGCTGCAGTTTATGATGGCATCTATTGAACTTTTTGAGTCACTGTATATTATCCAGTTTTTATTGTATGATTGGGTTATTGTTTGTAACGACGTGACTATAGCTTTAATTTCTGAAGTGAAGACTGAGCATGCAGTGTTTAGTTGTTGTGAAATGATTTGTCCATTAATTATTGCGGCAGAGCCAACGTGATCGTTAGACTTTGATCCGTCTGTGAAAATTTCATTATACTGAGAATACTTTTCTTTTACATTATAGTAGAGTTGTTGAAAAACTGAATCGGCTGTGGTGTCTTTTTTAAATTTATCAAACTCATGGAGAACAGAAATATTACATTCGCTCCATGGTTCAATAAGTTCTGGAGTATTGTATGTATCAAAATCCGGAATATGCAGTAAATTAAGCGCCTGTCTCATTCGGATTCCAAACGTTGGGATAACCGAAGGACGACGTAGAAATAAATCGGTATTTGATTTGTGAAAAATATATAAGTGCAAGGGATGGCTTGTGTTCTGCTTGATTTTGAAATAAAAATTAAGAGAAAGTTTCAGTCTTCTATTGTTAAGTGAAGGTTCGTGTGCTAATATATATAGACTATTAACAGGTGAGGTTCGAAAGGCACCTGTGCAAATGCGCAACCCCTGGTTATGTATAGGATCCAGAGATTTAAGATAGCTTTTTGCTGCAGAGCCATAAACTTGGCAACCGTAATCAAGTTTTGAGCGTATTAGAGCCCTGTAAATACGTAACATGGACTCTGTATGGGCACCCCAAGAAGTGTTAGCTAAGACCCTGAGAATGTTTAATTTTAATGTGCATTTCTTTTTTAAATCCTGTATATGCTGCAAAAATTTGAATCTATTATCAAGAGTCAGACCAAGGAACTTTCCTTGATCTTGAACAGATATCGGTTGGTTATTGAGCAGTAAGTTTGGGTCAAGATGAAGCCCTCTCTTACGGCAGAAATGTATGCAAAACGTTTTTTGAGCGGAGAAAGAAAAGCCATTTTCCTCCGCCCATTGAGAGATTTTATTAATAGCTATTTGAAGCTGTCTTTCAATGATACTCATGTTCGTCGACGAGAAAGAGATTTGAAAATCATCTACAAACATAGTACCTTTGACAGCGGGGGGCAATTGTTCGATTAAGCTATTGATAGCAATTACAAAAAGAGTTACGCTCAGCACACTTCCCTGGGGTACACCTTCTTGGATGAAGGTATCAGACAGAATAGACTTGACGCGTACACTAAAAGTTCGGTATTTGAGAAAATTGGAGATCATTACGCTTAATAATAAAAAATTTTGCAGCACTAGACGTATTCATTTGACGCTCTCCACTAGGGGGAGAAGAGTTTTTGTTTTGTGTATCCATGAACGGACCGGAGAACTGGGGGGGAAAGTGGGGTCGAACCCCTGCGTAGCCCCCCTACACAGGGGTAAGGCTGAATACGACAGGGTTCACCAGCTAGCCCTGAAGCCTCCCGTGAGAGATACCGCTTAGCCCCGGTACCACGCAGCCATCGGCACGGTCGCCACACCTTGGCTTGGGATCGTTCCGAAATTTGGTAAGTGTGATGAGGGAAGGAGGGAGAAAAAATCCCTTCCCTCCGAACTTCGGTTTGAGCAACTGGGGGTCACTACTCCGCCAAGAGCTCGCCCTGAACACACCACACCGCAAGCCCCCCCACCACGACAAGGTAAATGGACAACTGGGGGGCTGGAATCTGTGGAATTAAAATCATTGAAACTAAAAGTTTGAAGCAAAGTAAATTGAAAATATGAAAATTCATAAAATTGACAATGAATGACAAAATACTTCCTTAGGTTAATCCGAGGTGCAAGGAGGAAGCTCTTGAACTTCAATTTGTTTCTTTCTTAACTTGTGATTAATTGTCTGATTTAAAACAACCGGTTTCGTACATGTTTACAATTTCGATTTTCGCTACCGTTTTACTACTACTGTTTTCTTTTCTGAATACCCATTGCCCCCCTATCGCCCTTTAATAGTTTACCGCCCCTCTTAGGAGCCAAATCGCCGCTTTGGGGGCGATCGCCCCCAGGTTGGGAACCACTGGCCTAGGGCATCATTCTTGTTGAAAATTCTTTTTGTTTCCGGTAGGTATATAAGCAGTCATTAAGCGAAGTCAGCAGCTCCGTCCTTTCCGTATCACACACGCTCGAACTTAGGATGCGATCGGACGCAGAGCCCGTTCCGCGACAGTGATACGGAAAGGACGGAGCTGCTGACTTCGCTTAATGACTGCTTATACACTGGCGGAAAAAAAAATCCCAACACCAAGAAAAAATTGCCGTAGAGTAATGAAATTTGGGTAATGCAATTGTCTAGTTAACATGTTTAATTGATTAAATGTACAAGATCACTGTCCAATTTAAGCTCAAGAAAATGCTGTGCAAATGTGAAATTATGTTAATTTAATAGAGGGTGTAACCTCCAGAATTTTGAAGGAAAGCCTGCAAGCGTGCATGCATTATGCCATACAGGTGCCGAATGTCACTTTGTGGTATGGAGTTCTATGCTTGTTGCACTTGCTGTGTCAATACTAGGACCGTCATTGCTGACTGTGGATGATGCTCGAGGTGCCATCCCATGATATCCCATACGTTATCAATTGGAGACAGACCTGGTGAATTTTCAGGTCATGGTAACATGTCAGCACTCTGTAGAGCACGTTGCGTTACAGCAGCAATGTGAGGGCGAGCGTTATCCGGTTGGAAAACGACCCTTGAATGCTACTCATGAAGGGCTGTACTACTGGTTAAATTAATAGACTGACGACAAATTTTCAGTCAGTGAGTTTGGGATAACCACAAGAATGCCCCTGCTGTCGTAGGAAATTGCTCCAGAGACCATAACTCCAAGTGTGAGTCCCGTGTGTCTAGGCCGTAGACCGCTTGGATTCAGGCGGTCTCCTGGCCTCCTTCTGACCAATATACAGCCACCACTGGCACTAATTCAGAATCTGTTTTCATCAAAAATTACAACAGATCCCCACTCCGACCTCCAGTGAGCTCTGTCGTGGCACCACTGCCGTCGGAAAAGGCAATGGTTTGCAGTTAATGGAATACCGGCTACAGGCTGCCTGGCTCGGAGCTGTCCTTGAAGTAAACAGTTTCTTACCGTTCCTTGGGTCACGACGGTACCAACTGCAGCTCGAATGTCAGCCGCAGATGCAGTACGATGCGCCACAGCCGTACGCAAGATTCGGCGATCTTCCTTCTCAGTCGTGCCACGTGGCAGCTCGGAACTCGATCTTCTTGAGGTAGTACCATCCCTTGCCCATAGCTTCCAATAATCATGCATGGTGGAAACATTCCCACCCAAGTCTTTCTGCAATATCGCGAAATGAAAATCCACCTTCTCGTAGCCAATTTGTACGACCTCGTTTAAACTCGGTGAGCTGTTGATAATGGCTTCTTCGTCTTCTTAAAGGTATTCCTGGCTAACATGAACGCAATTCGTCCAATTTCACGGAAAAATAATACACACGAGCTTCACAACACGCTTTTAAAACAAGCCTTATTTGCATGTTCTGAGTGACGCCAGCTGCGCCACACTTATGCACGGAACACGAAATTTCAATCGATGTCATCTTTCAGTTGTATAAACACGCCTACCAAATTTCGTTTATCTAACACAAGT